>NW_026466732.1:0-14072 GCF_026875155.1 Cherax quadricarinatus
TTGACCCCTTTTAGATGCTTTCCCAGTCCCCTTTATTCTGGGCCAATGAAATGTTGGGCTATTTTGCCCAGCTTTTTCTTTACCCCCAAACCCTCCTGGGACTATGGTGGGCGAAACAATACCCAAATTTCTCTAAAGGTGCTAGGTAGCCTATAGTTTTTTGGGTAGACGATGTCGTCGGGGGGAAAAGAGATTTTTCCCTTTCTCATTAAATACCATTAGAAAGATGTAAAATTTTCCCAGGTTTGGGGCGTCGTCTTCTTAATGCTATCTCTCGTAATTTTCTGGATGGATAAAGGAATTGACCCCTTTTTAAAACTTTTTTCGATAGCATTTTAATATCAGAATTTTGAAAAGGGCCCCATCATAGAAATTTCAGATTTGAAGATCCGGTTGAAAAGGATGGGCTAAATAATAAATCGAGACCAAATCTTCGCCTTCCTTGGATTTTCAGTTGATAAAGGATTTTGGGGCGCTCTAGACATTGCTCTAGTTATAACTGAGAGGAAAAAAGGTAGGGCTCTTTTGGCTTCTATGAAAAGTTAATGTCGAGAATTATAAATAACTAGGGCTTCGGCTTATACCGGGAAGTTAGACATTGCCTATGAGTAACAACCCCTAAATGGGAAAATTTTACGGGTTACTACGACACAAACCCAGTATTTTTTGGTGTTTTGGATGTAACCCTGTGAAGAGGCACTTAAAAGGGCGCCTCCTGGTTTCTAAAAGACTCTAGTTTGTGCGAGTCATATCACTTGGGGGAATTTTCCCTGTTTCAACAATTTTAAATCTTCCAGCATCATGGAAGGAATTTAATTTAAAAAATTGGTCTCGCTTTTTCAACTTTTTTTAGCAAAGTAGGGATCATTGCTGAGTAAATATCTTTTTCTGAAAAACCTAGTATTTAGTCTAGAAAGATACGATTCGTTCTTGTGAACCCTTTTTCGGTACTAGGGTTCAGTTTCTTTTTAGTTTCGTGAAGATATTACCTGAGGGGAAACGAATCGCTGTCCGGGATCCCCCTCTAGCCAATAACAGATTCCTTCTGCCCTTTCTTATTACAAAAAGGCAGTTCAACCCTGTTATGCCAATGGTTTTTTAACTTTCCCAAGTTAGTATAAATTTATTATTAAAGGGCGGGAGGCACTAGGAGGTGGGGAAGGTTCTGTATGCGACACATCTCTGTAAGATTGGTCATCCTTTCTTAGGGAATTTAGTCCCGTTTCCCTTCTTTTTGTTTTGCCAATCAATTTTTTGAGATATTTTATAAATTTTTCGGCGAAAGAGGCTGTTTCTAGTATATTACTATGGGGAATAATCAAATCCCCTTTCAAGTTTTGGAAAAAAATTATAGAAATCCTCATGCAGGATCAATTGGGAAAGACTTTCCCATAGATTTACAGTTATAAGCTCTAACATCTCTCAAAAGCGATTTTCTTTTCACGAGCAAAATCCACATACACTGAGTTTGGCTGGGCGTTTTTTAATGCACAAAGGTTTTTTGATAACTTACTGGGAGGAGATCATAAGCCAGGGGAGGTGGGAAGCCTTTCATAAAAAAAAATATTTCAACCGATTTATTTTATTTTTGTTGTACTTTTTAGAGGTCATATGTAGAAGCATTGTGACAAAGTTTCAGTATGATTGGCCAACAAAACAACAGAGAAAAAAATATATTTATTTTATAAACATAATTTATTATTATATGGCTAGCACGACCTGACAAATTGGCACTACTAGTGGCACTTCCGACATACCCAACTGTTAGAAATACAACTAGCACGACGTTTTTTACATAGCCATTTCATCTAATAAATCTATCATGTAAAAAAAATGTATTTGACAGAATTTTCTGGCATTCGCCCAAAATATCTGCCTTTTACCCCCCATAAAATAAAAAATATTTGAGATATTCCAAAAAAATCTAACGTAAATAATTCACACACACTTTGTATTGAGATGATTTTCACAGACAATATAAAACAATCATTAATAATGGAGTTATGAAGCGAAATAAGTGAATGAGTTACTTCCGAGATATAGGCCTAGAACGTCGGCCGGCCTACCGTCTCAAAATTTTTTTTTTTTTTTTTTGCGCGGAAATCGCGTTTGTTTCGGTGTATTTCTTAGTAAACTGATGTTCTAGTGCAGTTATCCTCTTCAAAACACCGTTTTCTATCACTCACAGACCAAACAATAGAACAAGGAGACGAGGAGTAACTCGTATCGAAATATTGCTGGTGGACTCTCGCTATATTATGGCCTATTTTATTCAGTCTAGAGTATATAACATGTTTGTTATTTATAGTGATTATTAAATCATATTAGATCAATTCTGAATGATAAATAAGCCGTATAGTTAATATATAAGCTGATACAAGCGTAATAATGAAGTGATTTCACCTGCCGCCGTCTGGAGAGGGAGCACTGCCGAGTGTACCTAGGTGCTTCCTGATAGGCTAGACGTCTATTGATAAGCTCCACCTACTCTTATATGATGCCAAATAATCAATTATTATATTAGAAAGAATAATGCAAAGAAAAAGCGATAAAAAAACAAGGAAAAATTCAAAAAAATATATAGGGTTGAGAGCAGACTCGCTACCTACATCGCCGCCATCATACCTGATATAAATGACTATAATTTCTTGTAGAAACGTTGTAGAACATTGATTCTTGTACCATTGTATTGCCAAAGAGTTAAGCTATTTTTCTGTATGAATAACTCATTTTCCATAATTTTTCGATTTTTTTTTTCTTGAGCACGCTGAACGGCTCCAGCCTGCCCTCTTAACAGAATCATAATCCACATATTTCTCAAAAGGTAAGTAGCCGTACAACTTTGAGCTTTATCAGACAATGAAGTATGTAATAAGGTTGCCCAGTGTTGTCGGGGCCAGCGCATAGCACGTGCTTGATTCTCAAAGACTTCAAAATAAGTATCTAAATCTCTGTCATTAAATCTTGGAACCATAGATGCAGCTTTTTGTATATTGAAAGAATCATTTGAGGATTCAGTACATCTTTCACTCACATTACCTTGTTGTTGTTGTCTTATATAGTGGAGCGTTTCCCTTTGAAAGTCTTCATTTAATTTACGCTGAGCCTCAATTTGAGCAGTCTGTAAAATAAATACTCTCTCTAATTTCTCAAACTGACTTTGAGAAATATGCCCCGATGGTATCGAAAATGAGGGAAGGAATTGAACTGGCGGTATGTGGATATTCCTTTGGACGTGCACCTTGGTGAGGACCAGGTTGACCATTAATATGAATTCCTTCAGTAACGGGCGAATGCCGAACAGTGGCTGCACCCTGCAATACTTCATATCTCGATTGGTAGCTTACATGAGAAACTAAACTTTGAGTCAGAATCTCCTGCTACATGATGGTTAGAGGCCCCTGGAAACAATTTGTTTCTAATTATTGCCCTTACGGTATTGGCTGTGTAATATCTATTGTATGGTACTCCCAATTTACGGGCTATCTGCCAGCACGTTTGAAGTTTCAAGGAGTCCAGCTTTGACAGTGTTAAATCTTCAAATAACTCTATAATGTGATCTTCCATGATCAATATTTTGAAATTAACTAAAGATAAATTCCCAGTATATAACTTTAATATTTTTCTTTTGATCAATGTCTTAGAACAACAGAGCTCCCGGACGGGTACCCCATTTGTTGCGAATAAGAAATTTTTTAAAGAACTTCAGAATGTGGCCTGTTCCCATTCATTTCTTATGCAACAAGGTTTTTGGATCCGAGTTATTTAAAGTTTGTCTAGGGGAAATAATTTCAACTGGGAAACTCCATAGAATAATATTCAAATTTATTAAAGTGTTTAAATACAATACTTTATCTTCTCCTTGTAGTTAATGTAACTTAATACATTGTACAATAAATTTACCATATACATTTAGTTCAAAATCATGGAAATGTCACATTAATAAGGAAGTTTAATTATTCTTCCTGTAATTAAGTCTTCAATAACATTTACGTCTTTGTCTTAACAAGACTGTAAACTCAAAATACGAAATGTGCAAGATTTAACAAGACCTTTGAATCTGGCCATAAAGTATCTCTATGGATTACTGAACATGCGGAGGCAGTGGAAAACGTTCAAGCAGCGAAGGAACGGTGCGCTGTGAAGAAAGGAGTTGTGCAGATGGAGCAGAGGAGAGAGAAAGAGCGGAAGGTGGATCAGTGTCCATTGATGGTTTGGTCTCTGCAATATATTCAGAGATTGCTTCAAGTGTTTCGGAATTCAGAGATGTCGTATGGGAGACAATATTGGGAATGGTAGGGGGAGGATGAGTAAAGATTGGAACTGTATTGGAACTGAACGATGTGGGGAGGGGCGAACGAAAGGGTGGAGGGATACTGGACGAAGCGTGGCAGGTGGACAGACGGGCAGGAACCTGGGAGGTGGCAGAAAGAGGAAGAAGAAATTTGGGAGGGAACATGGGAGAGGAAGGTACAGTACGAGGAGGGGGAGGGTGAACCTCTTCACTGGTAAATGAGCCCAGAGGAGAGGGGGAGAAGAACCAGGGACAGAGACAGGGAGGGAGGGTAAAATGAGGAGGTGGAAGATGGGTAGGAGGTGTTAAACGGACCTTTTTTTTGACTTTTGAGTAGTAGAGGACGATTGGGAGGCGGTGTTCGTACGAGGTCTCGTCGATACTGAGGCTTGTGAGAGAGGAGAACTCGAAGAATGCGAGATTTGACTGAGCGCGTGATGTAGGGCACGTCTGAGCCGAGGGACAACAAAAAAGGATTAGATACAGGAGTGATTATGGGAGAGGGAACACAGAGAGTGGGTGTAGAAAGATGGGATACCGAAGTGGGGGGACGTTTTGAAACACGGAATAAAATCGGTGGGAGTCTCCCTTGGAGACGGAGATGAGGAAAACTGCCTTGGCATTAGGGGGACCTTTGTCTCTTTGAGGTAACGGATTTCCCGCTCGTTTAATAGACTGACAACGGCGAGAGTACGAAAGGGTGAGCCTCATGACAGTTAAGGGCAGAGGGAGAGATCGATTTGCAAGCCGTATTAGAAAACGGTCATCGGCACCACAGACTGGGCATTCGGCGATTGATCTGCAAATATTTCGCCTGGATGGCCAAATCGCCAGCAATTTTCTACACTGTTGGGTGCAGGGATCACCTTTGCGAACTTGTAACCGATGTCCTGCTATATAAACTGAGGATGGGAGTTCTCAGTGTCAAAAGTTAAATGAGCCACATTGCTAGGGTATTCTCCACCCACGGGCAGGAAGAACGTAAGTGTCTACCTTGAGGATTGGGAGATCCTGGCGTTCCAGCTGTTCTAGAATGTCAGTGCCACATGTCTGGAATTTCTTGTTGAACTATGGTATGGGGCAGAATGACGGTTACCACTACAAAGAATTGAGGGAATGTGTTTTTCAAAGAGTGTCGGAACAGTATCGATATGGAAAGACGAGGAGAGCTCATGAGCCTGGGTAGCATTCTGTATGGTAATGATGACATACCGTCTTAAGAGCATGAAAAGAAATATCTTTACCAACATTGCCGTAGGAGTGCCTTGTCAAATACTGTGGTCAGAAAGATAGGAGTAGAGGAAGTTGGTCGGTAAAATTTTAAAGTGAAGAATTTATTCCATTGTTCAAGGTCTGAAAACTGAGCGTTGGAAAGGTAGTAAAGGACGTGTCGATCGTTTCTGAGAAGAACGAGAAGGTGGAGAAAGTATCATCAGCAGTCATTGTGGTTTGTGTTAGGCGTGGGACAGAGTTGGCCGACGTGAAACGGGTCGGCGATTTGAAAATTGTGCCGCACCGTTAGTGGGAGAGGCCGGAAGGATAGTCAGAGGAGGAGCGAAGGTCCGATTAAATCGAAGGAGTCATTCGAGGCCTCAGTACCTGAAGCGGTGTGAGGAAACAGCCACCGGCAATAGGTTACAGAGGCATGAGGAATGTCTGGAAGAGTGTCAAAGACGAGGCGAAGGTCAGAACGGGGTGCAGTATCAGATGGGGCCCGGGGGTACAGGTTCATGACTAGGGCCTTGCAATGGTTAGGTTACTTCTTTCTTTTTGTTTTTAAGAAAAAAAAAGAAAGAAAAGAAAATAAAAAAAAATAAAAAAAGGGGGGACCGGGAGAGGGATAGTTCCTAGGTGGAATGCAAGGGCCAGAAATCTCCCTCTGCGCCCAAGAGGACCTGCACCGCAAGTAGCGCAGATGCAGCATGAAAAACCCGTGCCATACCCTACCATCATGCTATAAACTAACATTCCGGGGGATAGCAACCTCACTTCTGCCAGCTACCTCGGTGGACAAGTGAGGGCGGCCAGATTTCCGCCACAAAGAATACCTCCTGCGGCCACCCCCCCGGAATCGAAAGGTGGATTCCAGAGATACACTCGTCGCCCGGAAAAAAGACACCCAAAGTACTCCGGGGATCCGGAGAGGGATCGGGACATTCCCAGGCGATCCAGATACAACGGCAAAACTACGCCACGCTAAGAACTCAACGGGAATGTGATGGACCCGGTATATCCTTTCCCCTACCTAGGAACTAGCGTGCCTGTGTGGGAGAAATCCCAAAGGACAAAAAGAGGAGGGCAAAAGGGAGGGGTGGGGAGGAGGAGGAGGAAAGGAAAAAAAAAAGGGGGGAGGAAGGATGGAGATAGGGGAGCGGGAGATTGGGGGGTAATTAGGTTCGGTCTGAGGAAGAAGACCCGATAGGTCTAATTTTTCCTAGGTCCAAGAGCCCTCTTCACACGCCAAGGAGCCCCCTTGAAGCGGATTATAATGATAATATATGAAAAAATACCATGGTATTAAAGAGTAAATATAACGCCGAAAGTCTCTATTTTAGCTTATAAAACGGGGACTTTGGCGCTATCATATTAGCATGAAACATATTCTCTTACAATAGTTAAATAACCAGGATGAACAATTTAGAAGATTAACAGGGAGTTCACGGCTGGTCAAAAGTTAAATGAGCCACATTACTATGGTATCGTCTCCGCACAGGGCAGGATTAACAAAGTGTCTACTTTGAGGATTTGGGAGATCTGGAGTTCAGCTGTTCAAGAAAGTCTTTTCCACATTGTCTGGAATTTTGTTTGAAACTATGTTTGGGGCAGAATGACTGTTCCACTATAAGAATTGAGGGGAGGATGTTTTTCAATAGTGACAGGACAGTTTCATATGGGAAAGAAGTGGAAAGATCATTACGCTTGGGTAAGCATTCCGTACAGTGGATGTGGCGTTTACCGCTCTTAAGAGCATGAAAATAAATATTTAACCAACATGGCATAGGAGTGCCTTGCCAATACTATGGTCGGAAAGATAGGCAATAGAGGAAGTCAGTCGTAAAATGAAGAATTTAGTCCATTGTGCATTCTGAAACTGAGCGTGGAAAGGGGAGTGCAGAGTGTGATCTTTTCTGAGAAGAACGAGAAGGTGGAGAAGTATCATCAGCAGATAATTCTCATTGGTGTTTAGGTGTGGGACCAGAGTTGGTCCGAAATGGAATGGGCCGGCGATTCAAAAATTGTCACACCATAGAGGGAGAGGCCGGAAGCATAGTCAGAGAGTGGAGGTCAGATAAATTGAAGGAGTCCATCGAGAGCTCAGTACCTGAAGTGGGTGAAGAAACAGTACCGGCAAGAGGTACAGAGGCATTAGGAGTGTCAGACGAGTGGTCCAAAGATGAGGCGGGGTCAGAACGGGGTGCGGTATCAAGAAGGGGCCCGGGGGTAGCAGGTTCATGGATTAGGGCTTCTATGGTTAGGTTACTTATTTCTTTTTACATTTAAGAAAAAAAAATAAAAATAAAAAAAGAATAAAAAAAAGGGGGGACCGGGAGGGATATAGTTCTAGGGAGGATTGAAAGGGCCAGATATCTCCGTCCACGCCAAGAGGACCTCAGCACTCAAGTAGTGCAGATGCGCATGGGGAACCCGTGCCATACCCTACCCATCATGTCTGTAAACCAGCAATCGAGATAGCAACCTCAAATCTGCGAGTACTCGGTGGACAAAAGATGAGGGCGGGCCAGTTATCACCACAAAGCTACCTCCTTCGGCCACACCCCGGCATCGAAAGGTGGCTGCCAGAGTTAACCCGTCGCTCGAAAGCACCCAAAGCCACCCTCCGGGATACCAGAAGAGAAGGATCGGAAACATCCCCAGGGCAATCAGGATTCACGGCAAACTTACTCCACAAGCACAAGAACCTCACGGAATGGATGGAAAACACTCCCCGCTACCTCACGTTCCCTCTCAACTGACGGACTCATCGCTCCGTGACCTGTAGCGCGACATAATACAATCCACAAGCGCCAATAAAGCGCCTAGGGCCAATCAGCGGTCGCGACCGTGGGGCTGGTACGGTGGAGGCGCGAAAGGCTCATCCTAGCCGTGGCAGCGCCTCTTGGCGCACCCGAGGGCCATCCGGGCGCCGGCACAATTAGGATCCCCTCTGGTCCTGCGGACAGGAGTCCTTGCTACAGGCTACTAACCTTCCTCCTCTCCTACACGACCACACAGAGCCATCTTCCATGCCTAGGAGCCCCCTTGAAGAGGATTTTCCTGTTTCACAGTAGCTCGTCTTTCCCGTTTCCTTTTCCTGTTCCTCTATCTTTTCAATAGCCATTTTAGCAGTAATATAACTCTCAAGGTTCTGTCCAGCAAATCCCATTTCCTTTCCAGCTCTCAACCAGAAATCTAAGGAATCCATCTCGTAAAATGAAATATTACGCACAAATTTGACCTATCTGAACTAATAAACTAACAGGTAAGTCTGTTACAAAAGAGAGACACGTCCGCACACTTCATACTTCCCGAAGAAGAAAATGAACTAGTTTTTTCCCTGGAAGAATTCACTTGTGGGCTCAATAGCCTTCACTAAGCTAAATACGCATGGTTCAAACAGGCGGGGTTTTTCTCAAAGTTCCCAGGTCCAACAAATGGGCAAACTTTTAAACGAACCCTAGAACCAAACAAGGGTAAGTCAACCAGATACCAGTAACGACTTGACTTGACCCTAACTAACTCGCCCTTTCCATTTAAAGGTTATACTCACAACCAGTTGTACTTATCAGGACGATGTTCTTCATGCGTCGTTATCCTGGCACGGTCGCCTTGTCAGCGGAATTAGGGCCTTCCTCTGAGCAAAAAACCCCCCCCCAAATCCCACCATCCCATCACTTCACCACCATCCATATCTTCAAAACAACCCTACCCACACCACCCCCATCTCAACCCTTAAAATATCTACTAACTCCTTCTACATCACACTTCATTCAATCAAATCATAAATCTTTCCTCCTACCTTCCCATTTATTCAATTAACCCCCCTACCTTATAAATAAATTCGAACCCACACCTACTAATCTCCCCCCACTACTCCACCTTTCCTTAACTTACTAATCCACCATTACCACCTACCCAACCCCACTCAATCAAACACATTCCACACCCCATTCACATCCCCCCTCCTCCATTACCACCCCCCACCCCATTAAACCACATTAACATCACCAACACCCCAAACCTCCCTCCCTCTATTACCCATCCCCCCCCCACCAACATTACCCCCTCCCCCCCCCTCCCCCCCCCACCACCCTTTACTCACCAAAACATCACCTCTCCTCTATTCTTATCCTATCAACCCCCCAACCCCCCCCACCCTTACCTTACCATCCACCCCTTCTACTCCAATCCCCCCCAACCCCCCTTCCCCTATAAACTCCCCTCCATCAATCTTTTTTTTTCTTATCTCTACTACCCACTCACCATTAACATTAATCCATCCCCCCCCCAAACCACCCCAAACCCCCACAAAACCCAACCAACAAACACACATACTTCCAATTCAACATCACTATCCCAACATATCCCCCTAAATCAATACTTAATTCAACACCAAATATACTCCCACAAAACAACAAATTAATACCTTACTAATTACAGCGCTCTTACTCTCGATCGCCTCGACGCAATCCGAAATAGTACCGCTCGCTCTCCCCTCGCTTATTGATAATTGTACACCAACCTTTCCTCGGCGAACTCCTCTCTTTTACTAGACCGTTAAAAAAATTTAAGCGTGACGTTGCCCCGCGCTACGCGCCACACGCTCGCTCTCGCGCGCCTCTGTCGTACAATAAAGCATCGCATGAAGTTTGGTAGATTCGCGAAGCTACAGATGAGTGGGCATTTGCATACCACCGCTCACGCTCGACACGCACATCTCCTCGTCGCGCTGTCATATGCCTTCTCTCTAGATCAAAAAAGACCTGCAGGATGGGGTTGTTAGCAAAGGCCATTTCGACTACTTCACTGATAAGTGTGACAGCAAGGGTTCTAAAAGCCTAGCGGCCTTTGTGAAAAGCCTATGGAGAGGTGAAAGGCTATTGTGTGAGTGAGATAGAGATAGATATAGATGATAGATAGGACGTCTCTATTCACCAGTCGCTGGTTTGTGAAAACTGTTAGTGCAATGCAGATTTGCCAATGTTGAGGGAGAAACCCTCTTACCAAATTGATTGAAAAATCTTAAAAAGAACAAGGGATTTGATGGAGATGTAGCATGTGATGTGGATATCAGGTCCCGTTGTCGGAGCAGCAAATGGAAAGCGTGGCTCCAATTCTAGAGTGTTGCATGTTGGGACAATAAGAAAGCCTGTTAAGCCCATCCAGCAGCAAGGAACAGGAAAACATGTCCTGCTTTACACAAATTCACTCAAAGGGTTCAAATGGCATAATATCAGTTTTTTCTTTATATTCATTAAAGTTGTATACTTAATTAACCATCGAAGGTTTGAATACTTGATCGTCTCACGAAATGAGTTCACTGACGAAACTGACTGCATGAGGCAACTCCTTGAACTCTTCACACGGTCACTTGAAAGTTTCTTGATGCAGAAACAATCGAGAGCGTCTAAATGGGCCATCTGCATCACAATTGAGGAAACTTCTGGTAGTAAACTGACCAGTGCGCAGAGGATCGTGAAGGAACCTCCAGTGGGGCTTAGGGGTTAGCTCCAGCAAGCAAGGTGGTGAATCTCCAAAGGCGAGAGTGAACTGCCCTATAACAGAATCTCTGATGACATCACCTCGGGAATTAAGAGGGGTCAGTGGCTAAACGACAGCCGGGTAGTAAACAAGTGTACCGTTAGTTTATAAACACCCGAATCATCCTAACTATTACACATAAAACTAAATAAATTTAAGGCCAGATAATATTTTAAGTACTCTACCCTCACTTTAGCTACTATTGACGGCTAGAAAATAAGTGAAAAAAGCCATTACATATGCATAATACTTGATCGAGGTATTTTGCATGATGTAATATGGTATCTCGCAAAGTTGAAAACTCATGGAACTCTGTGTTCTCAAGAAACTGCAGAAGCCCCTATCACTGAGCCGTTTCCATCCTATGGATAGGGAGCATGGACACGGGGGTCGTGCCCACAGTTACTAAAAACAAACAGACATAGCCCCACTTCCACAAAAGGGGCAGTAAAGCAACAGCAAAGTATACAGGACCAATAGCACTAACATCCCATATCATAAAAATCTTTGAAAGGTCCAAGAAGCAAGATCACCACCATCTAGAAAACCATCAGTTACACAACCCAGGGGCATACATGGAGTTTAGAACAGGTCGCTCCAGACTGTCCTCAACTATTGGATCACGACGACAAGGTCCCTAAATGCACTAGCAGACAAAAAGAATGCAGATGATATATAAGACTTTGCAAAAGCAGATCGACAGTGTGACATGGCGTAATAGCGCCAAACTGTTGATGAAGGAATAACAGAGGAAAAAATCGTTCGATGTGTCTATAAATTATAAAGACCGATATATATAACCCTCTACCTATCTTCTACTTATCCCCTAATAACACCTTTCTTCCTACCACTACAAATAAACAAAACATCCACTCCCTTCAATACTCCTCATAAAAAAATCTCATCTCACTATCCTTACAACAATTCATCCTAACAAAACCCCCCCCCAAAAAACACCCACACACCACCCCACAACCCCCCCCCCACAACCCCCAAACCCCCCCCCCAAACCCCCCCCCCCCCCAACCAAACCCACCCCAACCAAACAACCCCCAAACCCCCAACCCCACCCACCCACACCACAACAACCAACCCCCCAAAAACCAACACACCCCCAACCCCCCCCAACAACCCACCCCCCACCCCAAAACACCAACCCCACCCCCACAACCCCAAACCCAACACCCCCCCCCCACCAAACAACCCAACCCCCCCCACCCCCAACCCCCACTCCCCCTCTCCCTTTTCCACACCAACCCCCACACCCAACCCCCCACCACAAACCCCAACCACCACACCCATACCCCCCACACACCCACCCACAATACACCACAACCCACCCCCCCCAACCACAATAATACCCACTCCCCCTACCACTCCCACCACCAATACAATTTCTCTATCCATAACACCCAACCACCATCCCCCCCCCCCTATTCAACCCCCCCTCCATTCTAAACCCTCATTCCATTCCCCCTCCCCACCCTACCTAACATCACCTTTTATATTACTACTAATTAAATTAACCTCCCTCCTCCCACCTCATTATAACCTTCACATCACCCCCCCTTCTTCATTACCCCTCTTTTCTTTTCTAATCCCTTCCCACACACCCTTACCCACTTACACCCACAAATACCACCCACTAACTCACCTCTTTCACCCAATCCTACCCCCCAATCCCCAAAACCCCCTCAACCCCCCCCAAATAAAATTTTTCTCGAGTAAAAAACAAATTTGGCCCCCAAATAGACGAAACCCAACGTCAAAACCTGGGAGTGTTATGTCGGAGGACTCACCTTCAGGACCATAACATTGTATAAACGCATCTGTAGAAAAATGACGGGATGGATATAAAACCCTTCAAAATGGGGGAGGCCCAAACCCCTGATGACCCCTTTTAGGTCCTTTTTCTATCTAGGCTGGAAATTGCTGCACTCTAACAGCACCTTTAAAGGGATGAAATTCCGCCCTAGAAATGTAAGGAACTTTCATGGCACGCATAAGGGAGATAAACACCTAAATTACGGGTCGTTCGGTTTCCCAAAACCCTGTATTCCCTGGAACGCGGAGGGGAGTTTTGATTTATACACCTGGAAAATCCTAGAGGGACTGTACCGAACTTGCACAAAAAAACATCATACAAAAAAGCAAAAGACTTGGCAGACGATGCAACACCCCCCCAATAAAACGGGGGGTGTCCTAGCACTTAAGAGCCCATACAAAAAGTGCAGGGGCCCGAGGTTAAAAATGCCCCCCAGAAACCCCAAAAAGTGGATTCCCACAGCCCCTGGAGTCTTAAGCTGGCAGGAAAAGCACTAAAGTCATTTCCCCTGATCAGCGGGTGTGGCTCGTATTTGGGTTTTCTGCGCCGCAGCAACAGCTGGTTGATCAGGCTCTGATCCCCCAGGAGGCCTGGTCACCGCCCGGGGCCGCGGGGGCGTTGACCCCCGGAACTCTCTCCAGGTAAATCCGGGTAATCTCTTAGTACTAAAAACGTTGACAAGCGTCAATTGAGAAAAAAAATTGAAATTTTAAACAAGATAAAAACAAAATAGGTTGACCCCTAGTCTTAGTTCCTAATCTCCTGGGTTTAAAGGGGACGGAATAATGCGTCTGCATCCATTAGTTTACCCTTAAAGTGCAAGATTTTTATTGAAAAGGGCTGGGGGGAAAGCCCATTTTGTATCCTTGCATTCCTAGACTTATGGGTTAATGAAAGTAATTGGATTTGATTGAGAAATAGTGACTTTATGAGAAGTTCCGAGTGTCATGAAATGTTCATGGGTCAGTACTAAACTGAAGCCTCTTTTTTTACCGTGGCGAACTTTTTGATGGATTTTAATTTGAGAAATAATAAACATGGGGTTAAAATTTTTTCTGAAGGATTAAAATGCGAGTTTACAGTATTTGGTTATTGTGTGGTTTACATGCAGTAAATTACTAATTAAGAGGGGGGCCACTAAAAAAACACAGCATGGATAGGGATTTTGGGCAGACTTAGAATAATTTTTAATTT
>NW_026466733.1:0-12800 GCF_026875155.1 Cherax quadricarinatus
TTTTCCCGTACGGGAATTAGACTGGCAGGCAGAAAATTTGGAATGTGACGTCATTTGTTTACTCTTGAGCTTCACTAAAGAATAAAACATTTCCGCTACTGTGAGCACAATTTCAAGTACTTTCATCGTGAAAGCAATCAAAATCATATCTATTTCTGTAATATATCTTTCACCTCTATCAAATGAGACCGAAAAAAAATGAGAATATAGCCATAACAACCATACAAAAATATACCGCTAAGCGGCCCGCTAATGGCTGTGAAGTGAACTCCGCTATTTATGGCCTGATTTCTTTCATTTTTGGTGTACATGAAGAAGTATCTTTCCATCATACATTGCCCAAAGTTTGAATAAGTAACCCAACAAAACAACTGAGAAAATAATAATAATAATAATAATAATAATAATAATAATAATAATATAATAATAATAATAATAATAATAATAATATAATAATAATAAATAATATCTTTATTTACTACACGTACATGTACAAGGTATACAGGCCTAGCTGACATCAGTGACATACTACTGTATGGAAAGATACTTGTTATGCTGAGTATTTCAAGAAAATTAGGTCAGTGTCACAGGATAACACCCACACTAGTCGACTAACACCCAGGTACCCATTTACTGATGGGTGAACATAGACAACAGGTGTAAAGAAACTGTTACGTTGGTTTGTCCCTTATTACTTTGATTGTAAGGTTCTCACTACATGTTCTAGTGTGGGGTAGCTTTTACTTAATGGTCTTATTTGTCTAGGGGTAATACTTACATCATGGCTGATCATCTTGAGTGTCTCTGATACCTTTTCACCAGCCCTCTTCACAGGTTATGTAAACTACTACTATAAAAATATAACTGTATTCTCAATAGATATGTACAGAATATACAATCACAGCCTCCATTTTCAAAACAAATCTACCACACTCCATCCTGTGCTCCACAATGGAGTGTTCCAACACTCTTCCTTCCTCTCCTTGACATAACTCTGGGCTAAACCAGTGTTTTGACACCACTTTAGTCACCCTGGGTAATGGTGGCCAACTTAAATTATAAAACTCACCCCTGGAGCACACATGATGCCCCAAAAGATAGGAGAAGGACCCAGAGATCCTGCCAGGTTGAAGGTCAGCCACAGAGAGAGAGAGTCAGAGAGAGGGGAAGAGAGAGAGAAGCCTACCTAAGCTCCTCCCACCAAAACAAAAGACTGTTGCCAAGCACACTTCTCCAGTTACCACAATTCTACCACACCTTAATTTTTACTTTTACAAAAAGAAATACAACTTTATAAACTACTTATTTAAATTGTGTGTTTATGTGTCTATAGTATAACCTATTATATTGAGAAAAATAGGTTTGACCCAGCTGCCTCTCAGTCATAAGGTTAATCAGTCCTTCTGACATTTAGAGCAAAGTCCCCATCAATTCAATATAATTAGGTATTATTTAGTAACTGTTACTTATAAATACCTGTTGGGTCCTATATCCCCATAACACCCCCACCTCCAGACGAAGTCTCACAAAAGCTAGCCGTGTCCCTCAGGATACGGCTAGTAAAAAGTATATTGCTTAAGTCTGAAGGCGGTAAACAAGACTACTAGAAATGCTACATATTTCCTAGCACCATAACTACTCCTCACTTTACTGTTATTTACAACAGATTGCAGAATTTTTTATAAAAGCATTTTAACCATACCCATATACTCAAGGGTGTAACTATTTACAATTTTAATGACTTTTAAACAATACACATTACAATGCAAAATTTGCACACAATGCCCACTGTGAAAGCCCGCACCAACAGGCATGTGCCTCTGCTACGGTAATCCAGCAAGCAAACTGGTACTCCAGGGTGGCATCTTCCTGATCAGGAGACGAGAGTAGAGCCAAACCCAGAGCAGTCAGGTGTACACCAGGCAGGAAACTTCACAAACATGTCAAGGTGTCTCTCACTTGGTGGCCGAACCAAACAGTGAGACTTCCAGTCAACACTCACGATCCTTAACATGGTCAGGCACTCAAGCCCATCTTCCGAGGTCCCACTCCACACAGATCCTCCAAACTTATGAAGAGGAGGCTGTCATAGAACATGGAGGGGTCCAGGGGACCACAAAGGCAAACCGTCGGGCCGTTTTGTATATAGAGCACACCAAGACACAACATCACATACCTTCCTGAACGTCTCATGTTACCGAAGGTTGTCAACCACTGCCTCAACTCACATTTAAGTACACCCTGACCCTCGTCACACTTTTGGCTCTGACTCGACTCCTTCACAGTCAGATGGCTGGTAGAGAGTACTCAGGCTCGCTGAGAGTTCACCACTGCAAAAACAACAAGGTCAGCACAAGACAAACACTATGTACAAAGTACGCACCATGCATCTACATGAAACATCTAGAGAGAGCATCAGCAACCACATTCTCTGAGCCTTTTATATATTTAACTTTCAAATTAAAAGGCTGTAGGAACAAAGCCCATTTTAAGAGTCTGATTTTAGTCACTATACACAGGAAACAGGATGAAGAGACCTGAGACATGTACAAATGCTGAATAGCCAGCCCCAAAATGAAAATTTTCTTTCCTGTGGTAAAATGTTGACATTTAAACTTAGAAGGTTGTTCATAGACAGTAACAGTTCTGCAACCTCTCGCAGTGCAACAACAAACACCAAAGACTTCTCTTTGCACCCAGGTTGGATACATCAAGTTTACACAAACACCATCACGTTCCATCTCACACACAAATTTTAAGCACACAATGAACACAATTTGCATTACACACATTAAAATGGTACTGGAACACAGGCCATGGAAATCACATCTTCCATGTTTTAGCTTATTTAAAATGTTTGCATCTTTTAGTGCATAAGTATCCAATCTTTCTAATTCTGTAAACCTTAGTTGTTAAACGTACTCTGTGGTAGTCAGTGTTTATGCCCAGGGTGCCATCCTAATTTGGGAACCATGAAGCATGGGAATGCCCACTGACTCTCACTAAGCACTACAAACTGGTGTTGGAAGAATTTCACTTCTTCCTCCATCTCCAATTTTTCATACAGATTTTTCCCACACAAAAATTGTTGAATTGGCTCAGTTTCCTTAACAATTTCCTCATGGAGTTTCAATTTTTCCCCATTACTGACATCCCAACTTTTATATACGTAGTTCCAAGGTGCTGAGCCAACTCTCCAACATTTTTCTCATTAAACCAAGCATGCATTTCCCAAAATCTTTTACACACATGTTATTTCTTAAATACGCTTTTGGTATTTCATACAGATTGTTTTGCAGCCCTTTACATTCCATTAAAACATTGGTCTCTCTGAATTTTTGACACAACTTCAAACCCTTTGACCGGTTACTGTGTACATTATACTCATTCTTTTTCTGCTCAGGGG
The DNA here is from genome assembly GCF_026875155.1 of Cherax quadricarinatus. NCBI lineage: Eukaryota > Metazoa > Arthropoda > Malacostraca > Decapoda > Parastacidae > Cherax > Cherax quadricarinatus. Next base: position 3,407 of record NW_026466733.1, read on the forward strand.
TGTGGGTTTTATATCTAACCCCTGGGAACTTCCCCCACAACATGTTCAGCTCACAGCAACTTGCCATACAGATTTTCACTTGAATTGGCTCCAGTATCAGCACTTCCTCTCCAGCCTCCAGAGTATCATGGTCCATATTATGGTCCCACATCATCATCCTGGTCTGGTTGATGGGCACGTTCACTGGTACCATCCACCTCATACGAGCCAAACAGTATCTGAAACTGAGAAAAAGCTCCGAGGGGGAGCATCACCATCCTCCCCAAGCCAATAGCTCAGAAATTCCAGAGTGCTTCCCCACTCAGCAAATACAAAGAAAGGGATCCTCTCATCCCAGTTGTTAGTATTGTCTATACCATAGGCTTGCATCATTGTCTTGAGGGCTTGATGTAATTTCTCTATTTCCCCTTGAGATGGAGGGTGATAGGCCATTGCAAAGTTAGGCTCTACTTTTAATTCCTTCAAAACATTTCTAAAAGACTTTGAGGTAAAGTTAGGCCCCTGGTCTTTTTGCACTGCTTGTGGAAAACCAACATGAAAAAAGAACTTCATCAAAGCCCTTAAGACTACATGAGCTGTTATCTTATCAGAGGGACTGCTTCCAGGTACCTGGTAGTGGAGCAAATATTTGTGAGTAAATAATCATTTCCCATTCTGGTCCTTGGGAGTGGCCAACGACATCCACTACCAGCTTGCTGAAGGGTTCACCTGGTGCTGAAATCGGCTGAAGGGGAACAGGTTTAATACTTCGACTAGGTTTCCTATAATTTGAAAGGCATGATAGGTCTCAATATGCTTCTGACAGTCTCCCACAGCTGAGACCAGAAGAAATGCCTGGAAACCTTGGACATCACCACCTGGGGACAAAGCCCTTGTTCTCCTTCCATCAATACTGCAAACAGAGGTGAATTCTTTAAAGAGTTTCCTCCCTGAAATGAAACACATTATTTAACTGTAAAATCTCTTCCTCAGCAACAGCGACATTTTCCTGCACAGAAATTAATTGCACCCTAGCAGGTGCAGCCTCTCCTCACACTATTTAACTGATCCATTCTCCAATCATGCTCAGCTCTGGCTGGAACATCCTTTTCTTCAGTTGACTGCAGTTCAACATCAGAAAGCAGAGTTACCAAACTTAAGCCCTCACCATCCTCATGAGAAATATCATGAAGACTGTTGGTAGCATGATCATGAGCCATACTTCTCATGGTGGAACCATCAGGGAGAAGGTCTGGCAGGGTTTTCCTAGCCATTTCCTCCCAACATTTCGGACTTGGTTTCCCCCAAACTAGTTTGTTCCTCACTGTCTAACAGGCCCATAACATTATTCCCTAATAAGAGGTCGACCCCTTCGAAGGGAATTTCATCGGAGATACCTACAGGGAGATAGCCAACTTGGTATGCAGATTCTACCCATAATTTGTGTACAGTGTCCTTATGGTTGAACCCGTAATACCCTTCAACAATATATCTACCCAGTATAGGTATCCTTAGACACTGGTAGCACTCCAGCACGTAGCAAAGAGTAGGTGCTACATCCATCTCTCAAGGACAATATGTTCTCAAACTCTGCCTACATTCTTTTGCAAACCAACTGTGGACCTACTAGAAAAATATACACATCCTGGGGTCTAGATCCAAAGGTTCCTCCTCACCTTGCCTTGAAGACCTAATGCAGGCAACTGGATGTATCTCTGCAGTTAGAGTCCTCTGGGTGGTTTCCTCCCTTTCCTGATCTCGCCGCCTTGACCAGCAAAACTTTTGTGTGTGTCCAGTTTTGTTACAGTAATAACAGATAAAACTCTTAAAGGTATTTTTACCATTTGGTGTAGGACTGGTACTATTTACTCGAGGATCTGAAACATCTGATTGTCTAAGTAAACTTTGAACTCCAGCTGACTTACCTTTTCCTTCTATTTTAGAGGGCACCTCAGCCTTCATTTGTCCCTGAAAATTCTTGTCCCACTTACCTTTATGACCATAGGACTTGGAATAAGGTTTAGAATGAGTGGGGAAATTTTCAGGAGCATGACTGTTTTTACTTACCAATTCCCTGCGAGCCAAGAATCGGTCACCTAGATCCAGTGCTTCTGAAAGATTATCTGGGTTTTTGTCCTCCAAATATTCTCTGAGGTCAACAGGGATTGTATTGTACAATTCCTCATGAACCATTAGATCTACTAATTTGTTATAGTCTTTTTAACTCCTTTAGAACAAACCCATTTCTAAAAGGAACAGTTTCTCATTCCCAAACTCAGTTAAGTCTGCCCATCCTGAAATTTTTGATTCCTGAACTTTTGTCTATATTTCTCAGGTATCATTTGGTATGCAAGCAATACTTCCTCTTTAATCTTATCATAATCGAAAAATCTTGCCCCTCCAGAGTCTCTACTCTTTGGAATCCTTTACCTACAAGTTGTGTGCGAACTAGGGTAGCCCACTTCTGTTGGGCCATCCTTGCTCCAAAGCGTCTTCTCAAAAAAAGAAAAATACCTATCTGGGTCACTCTCTGTAAACTTAGGGACAAAATTTGCAGCTTTAGTTATGTTAAAGTACTGCTCAGGCTCTTGTTCTGAACCTCCTAACCTTTGACATTCTTTCTCCTTAGCTTTCATTAATTTCATTTCAGCCTCTAGTACAGCTAATTTCAGTCTCATTCTCTCCATTTCCATATCACCTGGAGTAGGTGATTCCTCATCTTCACTATTAACAGGCATGTTTACTGATGAATTATTACCTTCTTCCCTGAAGCCTAAAAAATCTGAAGACTCATCTTCTGACATAGTTTTATCTTTAAACACTTGCTTCCCTCTTACAGTATCAGTGGACAAAGTTTTACCACAGGCACATAAAATAACACAAATTGAATGTAAATTATGCACATAGCACTTACCATAACCACAACAAAAATGTGTTACTCCCTTTCCCCCACCTTAGGAGAAAAACAACCTGTAAACTAATAATATGAAAACACACTTCCACTGACACCACCTAGGTAAATCTTCTACCAGAAACATGCAACTGTTATTACCCCATACCAGCACATATAGTTCAAAGAATGTTTTGAGTTATTTAGCAGTCAAATAACTATCCCGGACAGGCCCCCATGTTACGTTGGTTTGTCCCTTATTACTTTGATTGTAAGGTTCTCACTACATGTTCTAGTGTGGGGTAGCTTTTACTTAATGGTCTTATTTGTCTAGGGGTAATAACTTACATCATGGCTGATCATCTTGAGTGTCTCTGATACCTTTTCACCACCCTCTTCACAGGTTATGTTAAACTACTACTATAAAAATATAACTGTATTCTCAATAGATATGTACAGAATATACAATCACAGCCTCCATTTTCAAAACAAATCTACACACTCCATCCTGTGCTCCACATGGAGTGTTCCAACACTCTTCCTTCTCTCTCCTTGACATAACTCTGGGCTAACCAGTGTTTTGACACACTTTAGTCACCCTGGGTATGGTGGCCAACTTAAATTATAAAAACTCACCCCTGGAGCACACCTGATGCCCCAAAAGATAGGAGAAGGACCCAGAGATCCTGCCAGGTTGAAGGTCAGCCACAAGAGAGAGAGAGTCAGAGAGAGGGAGAGAGGAGAGAAGCCTACCTAAGCTCCTCCCACCAAAACAAAAGACTGTTGCCAAGCACACTTCTCCAGTTACCACAATTCTACCACACCTTAATTTTACTTTTACAAAAAGAAATACAACTTTATAAACTACTTATTTAAATTGTGTGTTTATGTGTCTACAGTATAACCTATTATATTGAGAAAAATAGGTTTGACCCAGCTGCCTCTCAGTCATAAGGTTGATCAGTCCTTCTGACATTTAGAGCAAAGTCCCCATCAATTCAATATAATTAGGTATTATTATAGTAACTGTTACTTATAAATACCTGTTGGGTCCTATATCCCCATAACAGAAACACGCCTAATGTTTCTACCCTGGCTGGGAATTGAATATTTACCAAAAATCATATATGGCTAATTCAAGCCAGGTACTAAAAATAAGCCACATTGACTTTTTTGGGGTTATCCTAGGTTCTCTACACATATGCTGCTATGTGTGATAATCTATAGAGAGAAAATAACTTTTTTGTTTCATGTTCATGGTGGAGTACGAGTGTATATCATAGTTAGCTCTGTGCTATACTCCATTTTCTCTAATATAAGCCCCCAAGACAAGGATAGGAGAATGGTATTTGTTTACCATATCCTCTTCATAACTCTGTCAAACTGCTCGGTGTTATGCCAAATATTATTCATTCTGGAGTATTTAACATGTTTTATGTTATTTATATTGTTTCTTATGTCATATAAGATCAATTGTGATAGGCAAATAAGCTGTAGTGTTGATATTAACGTAATAATAAAGCATATTCTCCTGCTTCATGAGACTGAGCTCATGACAACCGACAGTGGCTTCAAAGCCACCTTATCTTTAATGGATAATGTACTGTGTAGGTGCTTTACATAATGAGAAGCATTTCTTTTATTCATTGGAACCATGGCTAGGGCTAAAAGTAAGCAGGTTAAAACAATAAATGGAGAAAAAGAAATTGGAATGACTTGTGCAGCAAGTAGCGCCACCAAACAGTACCAGCAGGTTGGTGTGGCGACCCTGGAAATTTGAAATTATGCTAGCCAAAATTAGTGCCGAATAACTGAAGGAACCAAATAACTGATTGCCGGATTTGTGATGGCGGACCTGTATACACAAACTTTGCAATGGTGTAATAGCAAACAAAATGCGGGATAAAGGAATAACAAGAAAAGTTGGTAGATGGATCTACAAATTCCTGACAAATAGAACACAAAGAGTAATAGTAAACAGAGTAAAATCTCAGGCAGCCATGGTAAAAAGCTCTGTTCCACAAGGCACGGTACTCGCTCCCATTCTATTCCTCATCCTAATTTCTGACACAGACAGAGATGTAAGCCATAGCTCCATGTTTTCCTTTAAGGATGACACCCGGATCACCATGGCAGTGACCTCCATGAAAGACACTGCGAGACTCCATGCGGACATCAACCAAATCTTCGAATGGGTCACTCAAAACAATATGAAGTTCAACAAGGAGAAATTTCAACTACTCAGATATGGAAAACTTGAAGAAATTAAAAATGTGTCAGGGTATACCACAAAGTCTAACCATACAATAAAGCAGAAAAGTAATGTGAAGGACCTGGGAGTGATAATGTCAGAGGATTTAGCCTTCAAGGACCACAACAATGTATCTACCTCATCAGCTAGGAAAATGATAGGATGGATAATGAGAACCTTCAAAACTAGGGATGCCAAGCCCATGATGATTCTCTTCAAATCACTTGAGCTCTCTAGGATGGAATACTGCTGTACACTAACAGCCCCCTTCAAGGCTGGCAACACTGCAGTCCAGGAGGTGTACAAAAGAACTTTCACAGCACACATAATTGCGATAAGACACCTAAACTACTGGGAATGGTTGAAGGTCCTTGATCTGTATTCCCTCGAACACATGTGAGATACATGATAATATACACTTGGAAGGTCCTGGAGGGATTGGTACCAAACCTGCATGCAAAAATCACTCCATATGAAAGCAAAAGACTCAGCAGGAGATGCAACATTCCTCCGATTAAGAGCAGGGGCGCCACGAGTACACAGAGAGACAACACAATAAGTGTCCGGGGCCCAATTGCCTCCCAGCAAACATAACGGGGATTACCAACAGACGCCTGGCTGTCTTCAAGAAGGCACTGGACAGGCACCTAAAATCAGTACCTCACCAACCGGGTTGTGGTTTGTACGTCAGCATGCGCACAGCTAGCAGTAACAGCCTGGTTGATCAGACCCTAATCCACCATGAGGCCTGATCTCAGACCGGACTGTGGGGGTGTTTGACCCCTGAAACCCCCTCCAGGTAAACCCTGAGTTATCCTGCATGGGTAACACTCTTTCACTGGGTTATCCTGGGTGATAACACAACCCTGGGTTATACTGGGTGGACAACACTACCCTGGGTTAATCTGGGTGGATAACACTACCCAGTGTTATCCTGGGTGGATAACACTTACCTGTGTTATCCTGGATGGATAACACTACCCTGGGTTTTCCTGGGTGGATAACACTACCCTGGGTGGATAACACTACCCTTGATTATCCTGGGTGGATAACACTAGCCTGGGTTATCCTGTGTGGATAACACTACCCTGGGTTATCCTGGGAGGATAACACTACCCTGGGTTATCCTGGGTGGATAACACTAACCCTGGGTTTATCCTGGTTGGATAACACTGGATTATCCATGGTGCATAAAAACTACCCTGGGTTATTCTCGGTGGATAACACTACCTTGGGTTATCCAGGGTGGATTACACTACCCTGGGTTATCCTGGGTTATCCTGGGTGGATAACACTACCCTGGGTTATCCAGGGTGGATAACACTACCCTGGGTTATCATGGGTGGATAACACTACCCTGGGTTATCCAGGGTGGATAACACTACCCAGGGTTATCCTGGGTGGATTACACTATGCTGGGTAGATAACACTATTCTTTGTTATTTTGGGTGGATAACACTATCCTGGGTTATCGTGGATGGATAACTCTATCCTGGGTTATCTTGTGGATAACACTACCCTGGGTTATCCAGGGTGGATAACACTATCCTGAGTTATCCTGGGTGGATAATGCAATCCTGGGTTATCCTGGGTTAACACTATCCTGGGTTATGTAGGGTGGATAACACTATTCTGGGTAGATAACACTATCCTGTGTTATCCTGGGTGGATAACACTATCCAGGGACATCCAAGGAGGATAACACTATCCTGGGTAATCCAGAGTGGATAAAACTATCCTAGTTATTTAGGAAGGATAACACTATCCTGGGTGGATAACATTACCCTTGATTATCCTGGGTGGATAACACTACCCAGGGTTATCCTGGGTGGATAATACTACCCTGGATTATCCATGGAGGATAACACTATCCTGGGTTATCCTGGGTGGATAACACTACCTTGGGTAATCCTGGGTGGACAACATTACCCTGGGTTATCCTGGGTGGATAACACTAACCTGGTTTATCCTAGGTGGATAACCCTACCCTGGGTTATCCTGGGTGGATAACATTACCCTGGGTTATCCTGGGTGGATAACACTACCCTGGGTTATCCTGGGTTGCTAACACTATCCTGGGTTATCCTGGCTGGATAACACTATCCTGGGTTATCCTGGGTGCATAACACTATCCTGGGTTATCCATGGAGGATAACACTATCCTGGGTTATCCTGGGTGGATAACACTACCTTGGGTAATCCTGGGTGGACAACATTACCCTGGGTTATCCTGCGTGGATAAAACTAACCTGGTTTATCCTAGGTGGATAACCCTACCCTGGGTTATCCTGGGTGGATAACACTACCCTGGGTTATCCTGGGTGGATAACACTACCCTGGGTTATCCTGGGTTGCTAACACTATCCTGGGTTATCCTGGCTGGATAACACTATCCTGGGTTATCCTGGGTGCATAACACTATCCTGGGTTATCCAGGGCGGATAACTCTATCCTGGGTGGATAACACTATCCAGGGTGGATAACACTATCCTGGGTTATCCTGGGTGGATAACACTACTATAGGTGATCATGGGTTGATAACACTACCCTGGGTTATCCTGGGTGAATAACACTACCCTGGGTGGATAACACTACTCTGGGTTATCCTGGGTGGATAACATTACCCTGGGTTATCCTGGGTGGATAACACTACCCTGGGTTATCCTGGGTGGATAACACTACCCTAGGTTATCCTGGGTGGATGACACTGCCCTGGGTTATCCTAGGTGGATAACACTACCCTGGGTTATCCTGGGTGGATAACACTATCCTGGGTTATCCAAGGTGGATAACACTATCCTGGGTTATCCAGAGTGGATAAAACAATCCTAGTTATCCAGGGAGGATAACACTACCCTGGGTGGATAACACTACCCTTGATTATCCTGGGTGGATAACACTACCCAGGGTTATCCATGGTGAATAACACTACTGTGTTATCCTGGGTGGATAACACTACCCTTGGTTATCCTGGGTGGATAATACTACCCTGGGTTATCCTTGATGGATAACACTACCCTGGATTATCCATGGTGAATAACACTACCCTGGGTTATCCTCGGTGGATAACACTACCTTGGGTTATCCTGGGTGGATTAAACTACCCAGGGTTATCCTGGCTGGATAACACTATCCTGGGTGGATAACACTACCCTGGGTTATTCTGGGTGGATAACACTACCCTGGTTTATCCTAGGTGGATAACACTACCCTGGGTTATCCTGGGTGGATAATACTACACTGGGTTATCCTGGGACTCAATGCTATCCTGGGTTATCCTGGCTGGATAACACTATCCAGGGTTATCCTGGGTGGATAACACTATGATGGGTTATCAAGGGTGGATAACACTATCCTGGGTTATCCAGGATGGATAACTCTATCCTGGGTTATCCTGGGTGGATAACACTGCTCTGGGTTATTCTGGGTTGATAACACTACCCTGGGTTATCCTGGGTGGATAACACTACTCTGGGTTATCCTGGGTTGATAACATTATCCTGGGTTATTCTAGGTGGATAACACTACTCTGGCTTATCCTGGGTTGATAACACTACCCGGGGTTATCCTGGGTGGATAACACTACCCTGGGTTATCCAGGGTGGACAACACTACCCTGGATTATCCTGGGTTGATAACACTACCCTGGGTTATCCTGCGTTGATAACACTACCCTGGGTTATCCTGGGTGGATAACACTACCCTGGATTATCCTGGGTTGATAACACTACCCTGGGTTATCCAGAGTGACAACACTACCCTGGGTTATCCTGGGTTGATAACACTACCCTGGGTTATCCTGGGTGGATAACGCTACCCTGGATTATCCTGGGTTGATAACACTACCCTGGGTTATCCTGTGTTGATAACACTACCCTGGATTATCTAATCCTAATGGAACATTCTGGGGATAAATTCGGTTGATGCGAGGAAGAGGACGCCTCCGTCTCCTCGGAACAAGAGACTATCACGGGTATCACTACCCACCTCTAGAGGGCATGAAGGTGGTCAAAGAAAGATAAAATAAGGGTAAAAATGAGTCAGAAATCTTACCTTAACGACACCATACGCAGTCCACTTTGTTATTGTTGGGCTGAGAGGTTGAGGGAATAGAGGAACCGTGAGTTGATTACCGTCAACTCTTTATTGCAACCCTTAAACCAAGACCTTATTCTGGTTTACTTGCATGAAAAAGCTTAATTTGACAGTTTATTACTCTCTATCCAATGAAAACTATTAAAAAAACCCCCTTATTCCCCTTTTTCTTTTAATTT
>NW_026466734.1:0-13866 GCF_026875155.1 Cherax quadricarinatus
ACGATCAAAATATCTACTTGGAACACAGCCAATAAACTTGGGGTTTAACACTGACAAAACCTACAAACGGGGACCCCCCCAACCCCGATTAATCCATTCCTAGAGCTCATCGTTAACAAAATTTAAACGTTGTGGGTTAATTTCCCCTAAAAAATAATGGAAATCAAATTAATCCGTGCAAACACCCAAAAGTATTGAAAAAAAAATTTTTTTTTTACCACAAAATTTTAAAATTTAATACCCAAACTGAAGATGAAGACATGCACAGTTTACATGACACTTACCTTTTTAAATTGAAGATCTGGGATGATGGATGGGATGGGAGGAGGGGAGAGTGTTGATGGTGTTAATGTTTAGAAGGGGAATCCCATTCCATTAGGACTTAAGGTGGCAAGTCCTTTTTCGGGTTACTTTCCCTTTTTCTTTAATGCCACTAGGACCAGCTTGAGAGTCACTGGACCTCGTTGCACAACATATCTGTCCTTTAGAGGCCTGTACCTCCCGTTCCTTATGACATTCCTAAAGTTTGTTCACAACATTGTCATGTCACAATGAAACACTTGTTCAGGTTTCAATTCTTCACTGTCTATGTACTCCTTGATTCCTGCACATATTTTTCAGCGGGTTTTTGATCCAAACTGGCAGCCTCACCATGCCTTTACCCACACTATGTATGCCACTACCATTCTTAAATCTCTCAAACCAACCTTTTCTGGCCTAAAATTCACTCACATCACCACTAGTTGCTGGCATTTTTCTAATTAAATCCTCATGCAACTTCCTAGCCTTTTCACATATGATCGCTTGAGAGATGCTATCTCCTGCTATCTGTTTTCATTTATCCGCACCAATAACAGTCTCTGAAAAACTATCCCCTTGCGATCTCAGTTTCGAAAACATAGTTGCACATTTGGCAAGAACATTTCCCCTTGATTGCCGTTTTCTTGGCCACAATAGTAGCGATGGTTAATGGGGTTTTGTGAAACAACCTGGGCCAAAATTGGAGACACGCACCCCACTTTCATACTTAACAATGATCTCGTTCTTCATATCCTAGTAATTCTCACCTTTTTGCTGTAGGGTTTGGAACTAGAAGCTTTCTTGGGGCCCCATGGTGATTTACTTTGCAGGTGCAATTACTAAAAAGGCTGTGATAATATGAAATGTTCCGATTGTATGCTTGGAAGCGACCCGAGATGGCTGGCTGGCTTGTAAACACTGGCCAGAAGTGGACGCGTTTCAGAAGGAACGAATAGTGTTGGTTGAGTTTTTTAGCTCTAGCCCGAGGCAAAATTTTTGCGTTAAAATGTATCGCTGGTCGTATTTAACATTAGTCGATGCCATCGTTGGTCGAGGGTCCACTGTAATTTATGTTTGAGCACAGAGCAGGACTTGCGCAAATTAACATTAAGATTGATAACACTCTAATTGCCAGACATAATGAGGGCAAATTCCTAGGCCTATACCTCGACGACAACCTGAATTTAAAGCAACCATATCCACACCTAACCAAAAAAGTATCCAAAAGGGTTTTGGGATCCTCTCCAAGATAACGATACAAACGTGCCGCAAAGTGCCCTTCTCACACTATATCACTCCTTATTATCCATACCACACCTATCTATTTGTGCTTGGGGATCAACTGCAGCAACACATCTCAAGCCAATAATAACCCAACAAAAAGCCGCAGAAAGAATAATCACTAAATCCCATCCCTGGCAACACACCCCCGCACTCTTCACAGATCAAAAAACTTACTCCCTGTTCAGTACATCCACACTTGCTACTGTGCAATCTACATCTACAGGACCTTAAATTCCATACAGTGGACCCCGCATAACGATTTTAATCCGTGCAAGAGGGTAATTGTTATGCGAAATAATCGGAAATGTGAATGAATTTTCCCCATAAGAAATAATGGAAATAAAATTAATCCGTGCAAGACACCCAAAAGTATGAAAAAAAAATTTTTTACCACATGAAATATACTTTTTCCCCCACACACAAAGAGAAGAAATACATGCACAATAGTAGAGTAGTACATGCACAGTAATAATTGTGCTTTGTACTAGTCTACTAAAATAAAGAATAAATGACACTTACCTTTATTGAAGATGCAGCAATGACTGTGAGACAGTGTGTCCTGGGAGTGCCTTTCCTCCTGATACTGTAGTTCTGTTTGGCATTTTCTTCCAGAACAGGCCTTATCACACTGTGTATTGCCCACTACGATTCTTAAATCTCTAAAACCCAAACCCTTTTGCTGGTTTTAAATTCACCAATATGAGCACTAGTTCCAGGCTTTTTTTTCCCTGTTAAACCTGGGTGTTAGTCGACTTGTGTGGGTTGCATCCTGGGAGACAAGATTAAGGACCCCAATGGAAATAATTTAGACAGTCTTCGATGACACTGACTTTTTTTGGGTTATCCTGGGTGGCAAATCCTCGGGGGTTAATTTGTTTCTTGGTATTCTAAATAAGCCAAACACCAACAACGGTGCTACAGCAGCAGCACAGCTAAACGGGGGTACAGCAGCAACAGATGACCCACAGCAGCAGCAGACGATGCTACAGCAGCCACAGACGATGTTACAGCAGCAGCAGACGATGCTAACAGCAGCAGCAGCAGCTGAGGGTGGTACGCAGCAACAGACGATGCTACACAGCAATAGATGATGTTACAGCAGCAGCAGACGTTTCTACAGCAGCAGCAGCAGCTGACGGTGGTACAGCAGCAACAGACAATGCTACAGCAGCAGCAGACATGCTACAGCAGCAACAGACGATTTACAGCAGCAGCAGACGATCCCTACAGCAGCAGAAAACAGCTGACGGTGGTACAGCAGCAACAGACGATGCTACAGCAGCAACAGACGATTTACAGCAGCAGCAGACGATGCTACAGCAGCAGCAGCAGCTGAGGGTGGTACAGCAGCAACAGACGATGCTACAGCAGCAACAGACATGTTAAACAGCAGCAGCAGCAGACGATGCTACAGCAGCAGCAGCAGCTGAGGGTGGTACAGCAGCAACAGACGATGCTACAGCAGCAACAGACGATGTTACAGCAGCAGCAGACGATGCAAAAAGCAGCAGCAGCACTGACGGTGGTAAAAGCAGCAACAGACGATGCTACGCAGCAACAACGATGTTACAGCAGCAGCAGACGATGCTACAGCAGCAGCACAGCAGCAGCTGACGGTGGTACAGCAGCAACAGACGATGCTACAGCAGCAGCAGACGATGCTACAGCAGCAACAGACGATGTTACAGCAGCAGCATACGATGCTACAGCAGCAGCAGCAGCTGACGGTGGTACAGCAGCAACAGACAATGCTACAGCACCCAGCAGACGATGCTACAGCACAACAGACGATGTTACAGCAGCAGCAGACGATGCTACAGCACAGCAGCAGCTGACGGTGGTACAGAAACAACAGGACATGCTACAGCAGCAACAGACGATTTTACAGCAGCAGCAGACGATGCTACAGCAGCAGCAGCAGCTGCCCGGTGGTACAGCAGCAACAGACGATCTACAGCAGCAACAGACGATGTTCAGCAGCACAGCAGAACGATGCTACAGCACAGCAGCAGCTGACGGTGGTACAGGCAGCAACAGACGATGCACAGCACAACAGACATGTTACAGCAGCAGCAAAACGATGCTACAGCAGCAGCTGACGGTGGTACAGCAGCAACAGACGATGCTACAGCAGCAACAGACGATGTTACAGCAGCAGCAACGATCCCTACACAGCAGAAACAGCTGACGGTGGTACAGCAGCAACAGACGATGCTACAGGAAAGCAGCAGACGATGCTACAGCAGCAGCAGACGATGCAAACAGCACAAAAGACGATGTTACAGCAGCAGCAGACGATGCTACAGCAGCAGCAGCAGTTTGACGGTGGTTACAGCAGCAACAGACGATGCAACAGCAGCAACAGACGATGTTACAGCAGCAGCAGACGATGCTACAGCAGCAGCAGCAGCTGACGGTGGTACAGCAGCAACAGACGATGCTACAGCAGCAACAGACGATGTTACAGCAGCACCCAGACATGCTACGGCAGCAGCAGCAGCTGACGGTTGTACAGCAGCAACAGCCCAATGCTACAGCACAAACAGACGAGATACAGCACAGCAGACGATGCTACAGCAGCAGCAGCAGCTGACGTGGTACAGCAGCAACAGACGTTTCAAACAGCAGCAACAGACGAGTTTACAGCAGCAGCAGACATGCTACAGCAGCAGCACAGCTGACGGTGGTACGGGCAGCAAACAGACGACGCTACAGCAGCAACAGCCCAAAGTTACAGCACAGCAGACGATGCTACAGCAGCAGCAGCTGTACCACCAATAGTAGCGATGGTTGATTGGGGTTTATTATACAACCTGGCCAGCTCGGAGACACGCACCCACTTTCATATTTTATCAATGATCTTTTTCTTCATCTCTATTGTAATTTCCCCTCACCCTTATTGCTGTAGGGTTGGCACAGAACTTCTTGGGCCCATGGTCACTTATTTTCCAGAAAAAGCACCGAAAACACTGTAATAATACGAAATATTCCGATTGTATGCTTGGGTTTACCGCGGAGGCTGGCTGGTAAACAATGCCACCGGCGGAACATGTGAGCGTGGCTCAGGCCGCACATTGGACGCGTCTCGGACGAAAATCGGTGAGCGGGTTTTTAAGCGGTATGTGAGCCAAAATTTTGGCGATTAAAGCAAGCGGTATGCGGATTAATCGCTATGTGATGTCATCGGTATGCGGGGGTCCACTGTATTAACCTTTACCTAAAACACTTTCTTGATAGTTGTGACAGAACCCACAGGCATAACACCAGACACAAACATCTTCATGACATGTATGTCAAAGGCCCTAAAATCTGGAACACCCTACCTGAAAACTTTAGAACTGCAGACACATTCAACACCTTCAAAACTACCATTAGAAAACATCTTATCTCTCTGATACACCCCATCAACTAATTACATGAATACCACCTGGTGGTTCACACACTCGCTCACCCATTTGAACATAAACAGAAATATCAATCTCAATCTTAAAATAATGAATCCTAACTAGTCATAAGTTGGCCTGTGGTACTCCGATACTGAAACTATGTATTGTGCCAAAACAAAATCATTCACATTGCTAAACTCACAAACTAGTATTTAGTCACTTAGCCATAATACCAACTTAACTTATAATTTGTAATATTTTAAATTTATGAATTAATCTAAGTCTGCCCGAAATGCCTAGCCATGCTAGGTGTTCTAGTGGCACCCTCTGTAATTAGTACTTTACTACATGTAAACCACACAATAACCAAATCTGTAAACTCAGCATTTTAAAACCCCTTTTAGAGAATAAAAATTAAATTTGAATTGAATTTGAATACATATTCAAATTTCCATGATCTACCTCCTCAAACACCTTAGTGAAAAAAGTTAGTAAATTCGTAAGACAGGAATGCCCCTTTGTAAAACCATGTTGAGATTCATTAATCAGTCCTTTTGCCTCTCAAGATGGCTACGAATTGCTTCAGCAATTATTGATTCCATAAATTTTCCCCCCTGTGGAGGTAAGGCTTATTGGTTTTATAGTTTGAAGCCAAGGACCTGTCACCTGCCTTGTAAATAGGTATTACATTTGCCATTTCCACTTATCAGGCACTATGCCAGTTTTGTAGTGATATATTAAAAAGATAAGCCAAAGGTATGCTAAGTTCCTCTTTACATTCCTTTAACTCCCTTGCAAACAGTTCATCGGTCCTGGGGGTTTTTTATTAAACACGATACATAACATATAAAGATGATGAATACACCCCACAGTAGAATAAAAAAAACATAAATAGAGATGTGGGAGCCAACTACTTGTACAAGTGACGGGGAACTAGAAAATTATTCCTTTTCCCTATGCCTTCACTCAGAGCATCATTTCTTCTAAAAAATGGTGTTACATGAGGATGGGAAAGTTCCTCTTTATTTATTCTACCGTATCAGCGTAGAGACAACTTGTACACAAACCAACGTGTACATAACTCACTTCGTCTGGTTTGTTTACATAACTCCAAGAGTGCCTCTGTCATGTACTCATTTTCTCTGTCATTTATTTGTATTATCTCTTTTACTCACCTCTGACCCTACATTAAAAACTACAAATATTTTAAGGTAAGTAATAGTGAACTGTATATGCATTTTAAAACGCTCTGGGATACTTAAATGTCATAGAATATTGGGTGTGGGTGGGGTTTGGGCCCGGTATGGTAGCCCGGCTGGCTAACATACATACTACACTTTATTTCTACAATAAATACTACTTCTCACCCTAGATTAACCCCTTCAGGGTCCAAGGCCCAAATCTGAAGTGGTGCCCTAGTGTCCCCCAAAAATTTAAAATTTTTTTTTTTTTTATTTTTTTTTTGAAATGGTAGACAAACTTTTTGTGAAGGTAATAAAACAAAAAGTACGAAATTTGATGGAAAATTGACGAAATTATGCTCTCCCGCAAATTTTGATGGTCAGCGATATTTACGAAACGGGCGATTTTTGCCGACTTTGACTCCCATTTTACGCCAATTACATTATTCCAGTCAACCAAATTCTTTGCTATTTCACTAGTATTAAATTCTATTCTATCGATTGAGCACAAAAATCGCCAAGTCAACTGTTTCAACACAAATTAAAGTGATCGGAAATTGTTAATTTGGGGCCCAAATTTTAAAACAAAAGTTCAAAATATTCCAATTCAAAATAGGGTCCCCAAATAAACAATGTTTGGTATTCCTAGAACTAAACTAACATTTTTCCCCCCCGTTCATTAGTTACGTTTTTTAGGCTTTACAAATAAATTCCATTTTGATTTTTATTCACATAATGAATTTTTTATTCACACCAAAAAATAGAAGATGTACTGTTATCAATACTGTAATAATTGTATAAATATCATCACCATATTTTTTGAATGCATATTTGACCCACCAGCTGGCATGTATTAGACGTGTGAGGTCGTTTTATATTCTTGAATATCGGCAAAAATTTAACATTTCTGCTACTTTGAGCCAGTTTCAAGCCATTTCCAGTGCAAAAAACCAATCAAAATCATCTCTATTTCTGTAATATGTCTTCCATTCTATCAAATGAGACCAAGAAATTGCAAACAACTATAAAAACATACGAAAAAACACTGCAAAGTCACGTTTTTAATCGAAAAATCATGATTTCAGTTTTTTTCTCTCATAAAACAGTGTGCTGCAGGATCTGTTTTATGTGGTGCACACATACCACATAGATGTATTCTCTCATACTAGGCCCAAATGTACCACTCCCCCAGTTTATCAGAGTGAGCTGACTCATGACGTAGATCTACGGTTTGTACCCTGAACTAAAGCGGTTTGATCTACGGACGGCCCTGAAAGGGGTTTTTGACTGCAAATATTTTAGGGTAAGTAATGAGTGTACTATATGTGTATTTTACTTTTTGTTTTTTTTTAATGCCTTGTTCTACTGCTAACCCAATGGAAAAAAGTCGCACTGTCTTTTTGGGTTATCCTAGGTACTTTAACACATATGCTGCTATGTATGATAATATGTGTAACTGCATTTGTGTAATCTGAAAAAACTTACTAACTTAACATAATGTTAATGTAAACTTATCTAGTATTTTGTATGCATTTATAAGTGGAAATAAGAGGTGTTGCACTTTAATGGCAATTCCCCTTCCGCATTAAACGGGGGGAGCCTGGAACCTAATCTGCCATATAAGTGGGGCCCTACTGTAACCAGAATGATTGGTCACGGTTTTCAGCATTTCAATAATTCATTCAGACCTGTTAAGAATTCATAAAATGGGTCAGGGGGCCTGTTTTATTGGCAAAAATTAAATATTTCTGTCTTGTGTAGCCTGACTTTTAATCTCATTTAGTAGTAATGTCTTCATGTATTAAATGATATTTAAGAAAAATCCAATAAAACCAAAACAACATTCTAGAAAACGCTCGAAATACTATTTTAAATTATATTCGTGTTTTTCTTTTTTCCATCATGCACCTCAGTGCAGGTTTGTTTATGCTTCGCAAACTTGGCACAAACCGACCCATTCTTTCATGTATAGGCCAAACTTAAACGGCTTTCAGTTTTTTGAGTGGGATGAGCTTGTCATAAAACTACATGAGGGACCCCTCACCTTAGTTACATAATTCTACATGACCTTCCATTGAAAGGTTAAAGGTTGTTTTTTTTGATGTATTTTAGAGTTTATCTTAGTTTGAGTTCATTTTTAATAGTATGGTTTAAATTAAATATTTATTATTTATTACTTTACATATATTTTTAAAATTCAAGGCCCTTTTTATTTGATTTTTTTAGGAGGTGTCGGTTGGCAGGGGACAGTCAGTCCCCCGCCAGGAAAACTTCAGCGGGCTAAGGCTTTCAGCCTTCCACCAGGACAATCCACCAGGGTGAGTGTTACTACTTGTCTTAAGAAAGGTGAAACATTACCATTTTGTAATCTTCAATTTTTAATTTTTTTTCTTCGCTCCAAAAGATAAATTCTGTTTTGCCCTAAACTGTACATTCGGTGGTGTATAAAGCTGGGTTTGAAAAATGGAAATATCACCTGATATTTACTGAGGAATGATGGTTTTTTAAGCAACCAGTGGGAAATGTAAGAAACGTACAGCAGGGCCCCGCTTTACGGCGTTTTTACTGTTACAGAAAATTTTAAATTATGACCAAAACTTTCAATACAGCTTCCGCTGTTTTTCTAATACAGTCACTGCGCCCCACCTGGTTTGTTTACATTCTCCATGAGCACTGCATCTCTCCATTGTTTGGAAACTTTTCCAAAATTTCAAGTGTTTTAACCCTTAAACAGTTCAAATGTAAATATACGTTCTCTCCGCGTAGCGCCCCAAACGTATGTGTACATTTCCTTTGTCATTCATTCAACATTGGCACGATACGCCTGAGTCGCCTAGACATGCGAGAATGCTTGTGCGCACTCAGGTGTGCGCCGTATGAAAAAAATTGGGGACGTCTCGGTAACGCAATTCTTTCTTCCTGTATAAAATTTTTTTTTGTTTTTTCTCTCAAAATATTCAGGGCGCTGCACAGGTGAACGTATATATACGTTTGGACTGTTTAAGGGTTAAAGTTATTTTATATATGCTCTGATAATTATGTGTTCCTGTAGCAGGATGGATGCAGGTACACATGAAAATCACAAAGTGTCTTGTTAGTCTTGAAGATGCCACATAAATAATAATCACTCGGAGGCGCATTAAATGTCGTATAAAATGTTAACACATGTATAGACATTTTGCTTAATCCATTTATATTTTTTTTCAAAATTATATAATAAACACTATAACATATAAACATGATAAATACGCCCACAGAATAAATTAACGTAAATAGGAGGTGTTTTTGCAGTTGTCGGAGTGTCCGAAAGAATAACATTTTCCTAGTCCAACACCAAAGAAAATGAGAACACAGTAGTATTACTGGGGTAACTATAAAATTATTCCTTTCGTATGTCTTCACTCAGAGCGCCGTTCCCTCTAAAAATGGTGTGTTACATAAGAATGGGCGTGCTTCTATTTATTCTACTGTACCAGTGTGGAGACAACTTGTACACATTGCAAAGTGTTTGTATTATTATGAGTATAAGCTTTACAAGTATGGAAATGAACTTTTAATCGACCCACCAGTTGTGTTTGTCTGTTTACATTGCCACTCAGAGTGGCCACATGGGCTATGATACCTACCACACATGACTACAAATATTCACCTTGCACCCTATATTAAGACCATTAAGACTACTATTATTTTAAGGTAAGTAATGAGTGTACACTATATATCTGCATCTTATTGCTCTTGGGCACATTAAATATCGTAGTATATTACGTGTGGGTGGGGTGGCCTGGCTGGCTACCATACTTACCACACCTGACTTCTTACAATAAACACTACTGACTTCACACATTATTAACCCTTTGACTGTTTCGGTCATATATATATACGCCTTACGAGCCACCGTGTTTGACGTATATACACGTATACTCAAAAATTCTAGTGGCTTCAAATCAAGCAGGAGAAAGCTGGTAGGCCCACATGTGAGAGAATGGGTCTATGTGGTCAGTGTGCACCATATAAAAAAATCCTGCAGCACGCAGTGCATAATGAGAAAAAAAAAACTCCCACCCGTGTTTTTGGATTAAAACGCCGATTTTGTGATGTATTTTTGTATAGTATTTATGGTTGTATTTTCATTTTCTTGGTCTCATTTGATAGAATGGAAAACATATTATAGAAATAGTGGTGATTTTGATTGATTTTACTGTGAAAAGAACCTTGAAATGGAGCTCAAAGTAGGGAAATGTTTGATTTTTGCCGATGTTCGAAAGTAAACAAATGACATCGTTGTCCAATAAATGTCCATCTAGCCATTCTAATATGCATTCATGAATGGGTTGACATTATTTATACAATTATTACAATATTGCAGTAGTCTGCATAACAGTAAATCTTCTATTTTTTGTTTGGAAAAAAAAAATTCGAAATAGACAGCAAGAGTAACATCAGAGGGGCCTGGAGAAGTGACTGATGAACAAGGAAAATGTTATTTTAGAGCCAGGAATGTCTGCTTTGTTCATTCTGAACCCTATTTTGAAAATGCATATTTTTTAATTTCTATGAAATTGGCCAAATTGCAAATTTTTTTGACCATGGTATTGGGTAGTTGGAATTAGCAAATGGGCAGTTTTCTTGTATTTCGGTCAATAGAACAAATGGAGTTATAAAGAAATACCTATGATTTGGTGGACTGAAACATGGAAATTGACCGAAAAATATGGTTCAAAGGGGGTAAAACGCCGATTCTTAAATATTACAGAGGTCTCTCACTTTGTGAGAGCAAAAATTTCTGTAATTTTCCATCACATTTCGTTCGTTTGGTGTCATTACCATTGGGAAAAGATCTCTATCATTTCGTAAAGATTTTTTTTTTTTTTTCCAAAATTTTTTTTACACCAGTAGACACTTCAGGATTTGGGGTTGCGACAGTCAAGGGGTTAAGGATGTGTAGATCAATTGTTTACATTACTGCATATATGTGAAAAGTATTTAGACGAAGGTAAGGAAGTTTTCATTGCTTTCATGGATTTAGAAAAGGCATATGATAGGTTTGGATTGGGGGGCAATGTGGCACATGTTGCTAGTGATAAAGAAATATACCTTACCTTACTTTGAAGATTTTTCGAGAGTTTATGTGCTCTCTGAGCCCGGCCATGGATCAGGCTCGTCTGGTGCTTGCCGGGTCAACCCAGGCTGTTGCTGATGGAGGTCCGCTGTCCCAATAGGTAGCAAGTTACAAAAATACTGTAAAGAGTTTATAATGAGGATAGTGAGGCTCGGGATGTTAGGAGAGGGGATTTCGTCCATTGACCCTTTCAGGGTTGGTGCCGTACTAGTATGGCTTGCACCCCAAGGTTGGTGCCATTCTAGTACGCATAAATTGGTAGTGCCTTAAAAATCTAGTGAGAGAAAGCTGGTAGGGCCTTCATATGAAAGAAGGGGTTTTCATGTGGTCTTTGTGCACAGTATAAAAAAATTCCTGCTGCACACAGTGCATAATGAGAAAAAAAAACTCTTGACTGTGTTTTTGGTTTAAAACTGTGACTTTGCAGTGTATTTTCGTATGGTATTGATGGTTGTGAGGTTAAGACATATGCAACAGTTGGGTATCTTTATTTCGAAATAAAGATACCTAACTGTTGCATATGTGTCTTACCTAACAATCGTCGGTATTTTATACCATTTTAATGTTCATTGATGGTTGTGTTCTAGTTTTCCTGGTCTCATTTTATAAATGGAAGACATATTACAGAAAATGAGATGATTTTGATTGGTTTCACAGTGAAAAAATACCTTGAAATTGAGTTCAAAGTAGCAGAAATGTTCAATTTTTAAACCCAAAATTCAAAAGTAAACAAATCATGCCATGCGTCTAATACACGTCAACTGGTGAGTCTAATATTCTTTCACAAGTGCGCTGATATTATTTATACCATTTGTACACTAATGCATTTGTCCCGCATAACCTAAATCTTCTATTTTTTGAGAGAATAAGAATTCAAAGTGGAGAGCAAAAAAAATGTAAGAGGGGCCTGGGATGTGACTAATGAACAGAGAAAAATTTTTTTTTAGTTCCAGGAATGTATTGGGCTTTTTTATCCTGGACCCTATTTGGAAATTAGCATCTTTTGAAATTTGTGTGAAATTGGTAAAATTGCCAATTCTGACCACTTTATTGGGTAGTTGAAATTGGTAAATGGATAAATTCTTGTACTCATTCGATAGAAAAAATGGAGTTCTAGCAAAATAGGTATATTTTTTTTACTGGTACATTAGAATTGGCTGAAAATAGGGGTCAAAGTGGCAAAATCGCCGATGTGTAATTATCGTCGAGACTGCTAACTTGGAAGAGCATAAAATTC
Source organism: Cherax quadricarinatus (assembly GCF_026875155.1). Lineage (NCBI taxonomy): Eukaryota > Metazoa > Arthropoda > Malacostraca > Decapoda > Parastacidae > Cherax > Cherax quadricarinatus. The sequence goes on from NW_026466734.1 coordinate 12,508, forward strand.
TGTAAGTTTTCCATCAAATTTCCCTACTTTTGGTATCATTATGATCGAAAAAAAATCTCTATCATTTCATAAGTGTGTGGGGGTGGGGTGTGTGTTGTTTTTTTTTTTTTTTTTTTTTTTTTTTTTTGAAAAATTTCCCACCCAAGAACATGTTTAGGAGAGTGCCCTGCCGACCCTGAAAGGGTTAAATGTAGGCCTTAGACAGGGATGTGTAATATCCCATGGTTATTTAATGTATTTATAGATGTGGTTTTAAAAGAAAACAGTTGTTAGGGTGTTGGGGAGAAGGTTAGGAAATTTAAAATTTCAGGGAATTGAATACAAAATGGGAGTTGATACAGTTATGCAATGTTGCAAGCAGCAACTGAAGGATTGAGGGTGACTTTTTTTCTCAAAGTAGCACAGGATGGGTTGACACCAGTCACAGACTCTTTGAATGTGATGCAATGGTCTGTGTGCCAACTGCCCTATGACATTCTAAAAGAAATCCACCAGTGTGTCATCATAAAATTCCCTAACTATTCCATCATGAATCTAGGGTTTAAAAAAAAGGGGTGTGTTCTTCACAGTGTTCTTGAGAGCCTTGCGCATCTGCAGTCCGGAGTAGTATTTAGAGGACAAAAACAGCAAATGTTCAACATAGTCACTAAACTGAGATACCCTAGGGATTTTTCAAGAAGGGACTAATGTCAGGAAGGAAGACTGTACAGGACTGAAAACCCGTTGCAAGCCCCTTTCTGAAACTGTCATTCTAAAGTCGCAAAATTTTTTTTGGGAAAAAAAAATTCTATGATGATAGAGAATCTTTTCCCGATGGAATGACAACCAAAAGTACGAAATTTGGTCGAAAACCTCGCGAATTAAAGCTCCTGCAAAGTTAGCGGTCCCCAGCGACATATACTCATCGGCGATTTCGCCGACTTTAAGCCCTGTTTTTTTGGCCAATTCGTTGTTCCAGTTGAGCAAACTCATAGCTGTTTCTTTAGAACTCCCATTTTTTCTATCATTGAGTACAAAAAACCGCTTTATTTACCTATTTGAACTAAACCCCAAAAAAGTGGTCAGAAATTGGGAATTTGCCCAATTTCACGAAAATTAAAAAAGATGCCAATTTAAAAATAGGGTCCAGAATAAACAATGTAGACATTCTTTGCACTAAAATAACAAATCCTCTGTTCATTAGTCACATCTTTAGGGTCCCTTTTTATTTCTATTGCTTTCTATTTTGATATTTTATTCATACAAAAAAATACAAAATTTACTGTTATGCAACTACGCATTATTGTAAAAAAAGGATAAATATATCAGGGACATGAAAGAAATTGACTCCCCCGTTGGCGGTTTGGGCATGTGTGGTGA
>NW_026466735.1:0-14527 GCF_026875155.1 Cherax quadricarinatus
GGGGGAAAAGGGGAAAGAAAAAGGGAAAAAAAGAAATCGTTTATTAAATAAAAAGGGAAAATTCGAAATAAAGCTTCTTTTAAACAACAAAAAAAGCAACAAAAATTTGAAAACAAAAAATCTTAAAAAAAGTATCACCAATTTTTAAAAAAATGATACGTAATTTTTTCCTGCCAAATTGATAAGATCAAATTAGCCCCACGAAAGAAACAGGAATTTAAAAAAATTGATTAGAAAGAATTATATCAAATAACACCCCATTTCAAAATTGAACTTTAAAACAAAATCAATTTAAAGGGTTTAACTGGGATTTTTATAACACATAAAGATTTTGCGGAAAAATTACACACAAAAAGAGTTTACGAACATTGTAAAAAAAAAGATAAAAAGCTAAGTGAAAAAAAATTTGGGTTCAAAAAATTTTTTAAAAGTCATGTCAAAAATTACCTTGCAATACGAATGGGTGTTTTTTAAAAAGGGAAAAAGAAAAATGTACGATAAATAAAACAATTAAAAGTTATTGTAAAAATTTTTAATTAAATTTTTTTTTAAAATTTTTAAAAAAAAAAATTAAAAAAAATACAAGTAAATTTAAGTTATTCTAAAAAAATTTTTTTAAATAAAATATTTAAAATTTAAAACTGCTCTTTTAAAACGTATTTATTTTTTTTTTTGAATAAGGTTTTACAATCGCGCTTCTCTATAAACTTGGTTAGAATAGTTTCCCAAACTTACTAATATTGAAACTAAATTTCAACTTCATTTCCGTGGACTTCTACTTTCTGTTTTTTAGCATGGCTTATTAAAGGCTTTTAGATTTTATAGGTAAACTATTCAATGTTATATATTTTTGGATTTTTTCTAAACCCCTTAAAACCCCATTGTGGGGAAGTCCACCTTTACAAAAAACAACACAATTTTGATGGATCTCAAAATTTTAAATCTTAAAAGTAAATTTGAGGACAGAAAATTTTTATCCAGAGAGACACATAAAAACTTTTTCACCTTACATCAAGGGGACCATTTAACTTTTTCTTCAAGAAGTCTTTTTTAAATTTCCCATTTTAAATTTTGGAAATTATTGAATAAAAAAGCTAACACTCTTTTAGACTTCATTTTTTCTGAAGACGAAAATACAAAAAATGAGAAATAAAATTATAAAATACTTCAATCATCTTGGGGACAAGAAAAATATTTTAAAGGTATATGGTAGGGGAAATAATTAACTTTAAAATGTTTTTGGGAAAAGTCTTTCTTAAACTTTTTTTTGGTGTTTTTTTATAACTTAGGGACTAATGATTAATTATTTGATAGATAATGAAAATTTTTATAATCCAATGTTTACTTTCCCAAAATTTAAAATTTTAAACTCAAAAATTTTTGGGACCCTCAGATCTCGAAATTATTAGATTATATTTTAAATTTCCTAAAAAATATGTTAAAAGAAAAAATATTCACTTTATGGGTTTTTGGGTTTGTTGTTTTGCTACTATTACTGCATTCAGATTGTCGGGCTATAACCATTTATTTAAGTCCTGTCATAAAAATTTTAAATTTAGAGATCGGGGTAAATTTAAAGCTTCTTTCCCAAAGAAAAAAGGTATTCAATCTCTTAATTTTTGGTGATTATTTTCTTTTGGATTTTAAAGGTCTAATCTTGATGTTTATAATTTTAAAGATTTCTTACTTAACATTAAATGTAAAAAAATTTGAGAAAATATACAGTGTGAAATAAAAAAAAATTTTATTTTAAAAAAAAATGTATGTGATACCCTTTAAGGTTTAAAAAATTTATTATTATATCTAAAGAAAAAATTACAGATACTATTTAAATTTTAAAAATATTTTTTTTTTTTTTTTATTATCACCCGGCCGTTTCCCCCCAAAGGCGGGGGGCCCAAAAAAGAAAAACTTTCACCATCATTCACTCCATCACTGTCTTGCCAAAGGGGTGTTTTCACTACATTTTTTAAACTGCAACTTTAACACCCCTCCTCAGAGTCGGGCACTGTATTCCCATCTCCAGGACCAAGTCCGGCCTGCCGGGTTCCCTGAATCCTTCATAAAGTTACTTTGCCAACTCCAACAGCACGTAAAGTATTAAAAACCTTTTGTCTCCTTCACCCACAAACACCTCACGCATGCCTGCTGGAAGTCCAACCCCCTCCACACAAAACCTCCTTTACCCCCCCCTCCAACCCTTCCACCCCGCCCCCTACCCCGCCTTCCTTCCCTACAGACGATACACCTGAAATCATTCTGTTTCCTCCATTCTCTCTACAGTCCAACCCCTCAACAACCCTTCCCACCCTCGGGGCAACAGTTTTTTGGGAACCCGCACCCCTCCTAACTTCCAAACTACAATTCTCTGCAAAAATTCACACACACATGCCCTCAAAAGCATCTCCCCCTGCCTCCAGCCTTCCTCGCTGCAACTTTATCACCCACGCTTCACACCCAAAAGACGTGGTAAAACTTTCTTCCCTACATTCCCCTCTTTTTCCCCCAAGGGCAAAGTTCTTTGTCCTCCACAACCTAAGGCCCACTCACTCTTTTTCCCCCCCAATTCTATGATTCACCCACTTTTATAGACCCACCGCTACACTCCACACGTTCACCTTTCCCCCATATCTCTCCCTCCAACTGAATTCAAAATTTCATCACCCAATCTTTTGTTTTCCCATAACCTTACTCTTTCCTGTATTCACCCTTTTAATTTTTTCTTCTTTTGCACACCCACCAAAATTTATCCACCAATCCTGCAATTCTCTTTAAACTCCCAGACACAGTGTCATCGCAAAAAAGCGCTGGCAACTCCCCCTTTGTGTGGATTCTTTATCTTTTAAACCCACGCCTTTGCCAAGACCCTCGCATTTCTTCTCTTACAACCCCCCTATAAATATATTAAACACCACGGTGACATCACACATCCTTTTCTAAAGGCCTACTTTTACTGGGAAAAAAATTTCCCCCTTTTCCCACATACTCAACTTTGGCCTCACTATCCTCGTAAAAACTTCACTGCTTTTAGTAACCTACCTCCTACACCTACACTTTCAACATCTGCCACATTTCCCCCCTATCCACCCGCAAAACGCCTTTTTTCCAAAACCATAAAAGCCACAAAAACCTCTTACCTTATCTAAATACTTTTCCCTTTAAAGTTTCACTGTAAACCCTGGCCACACACCCCCACCTTTCCAAAGCCTCCCTTTTTCTCGCACCTACCCGCTTACTCTTAAATTTTTTCAATTATAACTCTACCATACCTTTTCCAGGGACACTCAACAACTTATCCCCCCCATAATTTTTTTCACTCCTTTTTAAACCCCTTTGCCTTTTTACAAAAACTATGCATGCCCGCCCAAACCCAGGGACCTTACCCTCTTTCCCTACATTTATTAAAAAATTGACCAACCACTCCAAAACTATATCCCCACCGGGTTTTACATTTCTACTTTAACCCACAATCCGGGGCCTTACCCCCTTTCTTTTTACCTACTGCCTCACAATTTCCCCCACACTCACAACTGGCTCTTCCTCACCCCTACAAGATTTTATTCCTCCTTGCCTAACCAAATCCAGTTTCCCTATCTTCACAACATTTAACAATTCCTAAAAATATTCCCCCCTTCCCAATACCTCTAATCTCCTTTAAAACTCCCTCTCCTTTTTTTTAACTGACAAATCCATTTGTTCTCTAACTTTCTTAATTGTTAACCACCCCAAAAACTTTTTTTATTTTAAACAAAATTGTTGATAAATCTCACCCACTCCTCATTTGCTCTCTTTTTACTTGTTTCACCACTCCTTAACTTCTCTCTTTTTCCCATATACTCTTCCCTCCTTTCATCACTTCTACTTTGAAAACTTCCATATGCTAACTTTTTCCCCCCCTTACTCCTCTTTTCATCATCATTCCCCCCAATCGCCCCCTTTCCCCCTCACCCACTTTCCTGTAACCACAAACTTTTGCTGAACACCAAAACACATTTTTTTAAAACCCACCCCATACCTCTTTGACCCCATTGCCTTTTCCCCCATTAGCCCATCTATCCCCAAACTGTTTTTATCTTTCCCTAATGCCTCCCTTTTTGTTTTTTAAACCTTCACCCTCCCCTTCCCTGATGCTTCATTCTCCTTTTTACCCCTCTACCTTTACCTCAGGGGCTACAACTAAAAGTGATCGAATATCTGTGGCCCCCCTATAAACATGTACATCCTGAAATTTACTCAACAGTCTTTTTTCTACCAATACATAACCAACAAACTACTTTATTTCGCCCTAAAATCATATCGCGTAACTATTTTTTCCTCTTTTTTTTTAAAATAGTTTCCTATAATAAACCCCCTTTTTATACAAAATTCAAACAAAGGGGGCCCATTATCATTTACACCTCACCCCAAACTTACCTAAACCCACCCCTCTAAAAGTTTCCCACTTTAGCTTCAAGTCCCCTACCACAATTACTCCCTCACTTGGTTCAAAGGTCCTAACATCATTTTAACATCCCCAAAAACTCTCTCTCTCCTCTCATTCCCTCTTTTCCAGTGCATACACCTTATTTAAACCCACTTTTCGCATCCCCAAATTTTCTTTAATCCCAAATTCTTGAATTTACACATTCATATTCTTTTTCCCCTTCCATAACTGATCTTTTAAAATTACTGCTACCCCCTTTCCTTTTTTCCCCCCTAAAAATTATTTAAATAAAATATTATAATTAAAACTCTCTGTTAACGTCATTATTATTTTTTTGTTTTGAATAATGGTTTTACATATCGCTGCTTCTCTATAAACTTGGTTAGAATATCGCATTCCAACATACTAATATTGACAACAATATATTTCAACTTCATACCGGCGGACTTCAACTTTCTGTTTTTTAGCAAGTCCTTATTAAATGGCTTCAGATTATATAGGTCAACATTCAATGTTATGATAGTTTTAGTATATCAGTTTCTAAACCCATTAACAACTATTGCTGGTAATGTCCACCTTTACAAAAACAACACTATTTTTGATGGATCTCATTATATATATCTTAATAGGAAATTTTATGGACACAGAAACTTTTTTATCCAGAGAGACACATAAAAACTTATCACTCTTACTATCAATGGATACCATTTAACTTTTTCATCAAGGAAGTCTTTTTTATATACCTCATTTAATTTGAAAATTATTGAAGGTAAAAAGCTGATACACTCTTACATGATCTTCAGTTTTATTTCTGAAGACCGAAAATAGCGAAAAAATGAGCAATAAAAATTATAAAATACTTATACAATCATCTTGTGGTTGCAATGAAAAACATTTTAAAGGATATATGTAAGTGAAATAATTAACATTATTAATGTTATTGACAAATGTTCTTTCTTTAATACCTTATTTGGTGTGATTTTTATAACTTATGGTACTAATGTTATAAATTACTTGATAGAAAATGATAAGTAGTATAATCCTATGATTTCCTACATTTCCCAGAATTACAAAGTGTAATTTTTTCTCTTCTATAAATTTGGACTCTCAGGACTCGAGAATATAGATTATACTTGTATATTACCTCAAAATATGTTAAATGAAAAAATATTCACTGTTATGTGGTTTGGTTTGTATGTCTTGCTACTATTACGCCATTCAGATTGTTTGGCATATAACCATTATTTATAGTCCTGCATAAGAATTTTATAATTTAGAGTATCAGGGTAATTTTAAAAGCTACATTCCAAATGAAAGAAGGTATTCAATCTCTTAATATGGTGATTATTTTCAATTGGATATATAGGTCATAATCTTGATTGCTTATAATTTTAAAGAGCTTTCTTACGATAACATTATGATGTAAAGAAATTAGAAAAATATACAGTGTGTAATAAAAATAAGTTATTTTTAAATATAAAATGTATGGTGGATACACCTGTATAGGATTTAAAATTAATATTTATATCTAAAGGAAAAAAATTTCCATATACTAATTAAATTTAAAAATATATCTGTAGATAAAGTAATGTATCATTAACAAAGTAAATTTATTCTTAATATAAAATCATTTAAATATTTTTTTTTTAATTTTTCAGTTTTTCATTCTTGAATTTTATTATTAACAATATGTTTCTTTAATACTACTGAAATGGTTCTAATACTACTTTTTATATATTATATATATAATATATATATATATATATATATATATATATATATATATAATATATATATATATATAATAATATTTAAAATACATAATTTTAAACACTTATGATTGATTTCTATAAAAATTAAAAAAAAAACTATTTTTTTATATTTAAAAACTGAATTTCCTTTATATATATTTAAATCTTAGTAAGTAAAATAACTTGTAACATTGTATTTTAAGGTTCATGCATTGGTATAGAAAAAAATTTGTGGGGACATCTTCTTTTGTTGTTTACATAATTAAGTTCAGTTTTTCATCATTATCTACATACAGAGAACATATTCAGAATATCTTCCCTAACCAGAGGGGGAGAAAATTTTTCAAATTTTTTATTATCAATATTAAATATATCATAAACAATACGTATTGTAACTTTCCATTTATGTACTTATACTGTTGGTGATAAATTATATTTAACGCTGTTAATACTTTTTAAATCTTGAATATCAGATAAAGAAAGAAGAAGTGGTTGAATAAATTTTTCATTGACTATGGGTTTTCTAACTAAATTATTTCTATAAGAGCCCATCCTTGATATCTAAGAGAATTTTCTAAAAGGATAATAAATTTTTTATAATGTGTAACCGTCGTCTAAGCTCATGTATATTACAAATATACTGGTTTCTTACTAAATTTAAGATTATTTTATGTCTATAATGTTCCCAATTTCCATTATAATTATATTACCAATATGTTGGCAAATATTTACATAAAAATCAAACAGAACAAAATATAATAAAATTAAATTCACTATCTAAAATATCAAACATGAATAAATAAATAATTTCTATATTATGATTAATATCCTAATTGAATAATTTAAAACATCCATAAAAAAATTCCCAATTATTTTTTTAATATCAGATACATAAAGAGAATTCTTTTTTTTTTTATTCTTCTTCTAACCATTTAGTAGTAAGACTCCAATAAGTAAAAAAAATCCACTTAGAAATAAAAAATAATAAAATAAATTTGATTTTAATAAAATAAGACCAAGACTTGTTATAAAAAATAAAAGACCAAAATAAAAATTAGAATACTCTTTTAGAAAATTATATTATTTCTTCTATATCTTTTATTTCATTTTTGCAAATTGAAGGGATAAAAATATGTTTTAAGCATTGTTTATAATGCATTTAGTAGTATGTTGTTTAACTGAGAGCTTAATTTTTGTTGTTTTCAGTAAAAATAAAGGATCAATAACTTGCCCCAAGCTATTTATTGTAAATAATCCAAGTAAGTCACTAACTGAATCTAATTCATCTTTTAAATTAATCACCATTCCATCATGATTAATATCTTTAATACAATTAGGATTTAATTTTATAATTTCATAAAGAGCAGTATTATATAATATTTCGGGAGTTATTTCGACTGTAGTTAATGTACTAGAAGATTCTGGAAAAAATATTTTAATAAATGAAAAATCATGATTTCTGTAGAAAATTTTTTTAAATGTTTTTTTTTCATATTATTACATATAGTTTCCCAATGTATTCTAATGTCATTTCATTATTATATCCTCCTATATTATAAATACTTAAATAAATTTCAAAAGGGATTGTAATTAAACTAACAGAAAATATAATACTTATTGTTGATGAAATAATAATAACATTTTAAGGTAATTTTTAATTCCTAGAACAATAATTGCTGATCTTATCACTAGAATTAAAAGTCTGGAAGCTAATATCTGTGCACCAAATTTTTCTCCTATTAAAACTAAAGAATTTTCTAACTCTGATGTAAGTATTTCTCAGAAAAATACTTGAAAAAGACAAGATATTATTTTAGGTCCTCTAGAAATAGCTTCATTCACAATAGAAAATTCGTATGTTTTTAACATAGAAACAATAATTAATTAAATTTTTAAATGTAATTTTTCTTTATTTTTCATGACATTGTTTACGATAATCATCATAAGATTTTATTATTGGTAAATTTTGAGATTTCAATGAAATATCGGTTCATTTTATAAAAACAGCTTTTTCAAGTATTTTTTTTAGAAATAATTTTTCACTATATCCGTTATCTATAAAGTGAACTTAATGGATTTGGATTTTCAATTCCATCTATGATATCATTAGGAGTTAAAATAGATAGAGGAAGAAAAAATTTCAAAGGTAGAGGAGTAACATCATCTAATTATTAATTACTTTACTGCCAAAAAAGAAATTTCCCAAAAAGCGTCGATGTATATAAAATTCACAAAATTTTTTATTGAGGATTATAATATTTTGAAAAAACTTCGACAATAACTATTATTAAAATCTAATTGTTGTAAAATTTTCGATTCCATGTCAGTGGAGGAGAATCTATTAATCCTAATCTTCAGAATTAAATTGGAATTCATTATTTTTTTTTTTGAGCATAAGCATATGGACCCCCCTTTATATTTTTACATTCGTTTTCATTTTTTGGTTCCCACGAGCAGAAGGTCTTAAAAACCCAAATTTTTTTAATGTAGTATATTCAATACCACAATAATTTTCTTCAATTTCATTATTATTAATTTTTTTCTTTTTTAACATGAATAGATAGTGTTTCAAATTTTAAATTTGATGAGGAGGCATAGTTAAAGATGCATTAGGAAATCGCTCTTTGAGAAATTCATATACTTTTAGTTAAAATATATACTTACAAAGTACTTCACTAAAATAGCATAATTTTGCATACTTTTAGCATAAAAGTCAATTGCAGCAGTAATTCTGATTTAAAAGTGCTAAAATTGTGGTTCGTCACAAAAGCATTCAAAACGCTCTAAATCGTCGAAATATGCAATAAAATATAATTTTACCACTTTTTTTTTGAGTTTTTCAATGTTTCAAGTATTTTTTTTTTTAAATATATGAAATATTCAAAATCAATGCTGATTTTTATCGATTTTTATTGGGATTTTTTTAAAAATGTGTTACATATGCATAAATGTTGAGAAATCAACAAAAATCATATTTCTTTCGCATATTTCGATGAATGAAGGCTTTTTCAAAGATTATTTAAAAAACATCAATAACTTCAAGAAAATCTCACAATTTAGATTTCCTTTTGCATAAAATTTAGTTTCAGCAGAAGATCTGTTTGAAAAACCTAGATTCTATGTATTTTAGTTAAAAAATGTTGTGTCAAAAAAGCATAAAAAACACACTAAATTGTCGAAATATGCAATAAAATAACATTTTTGCCCTTTTTTCTGTGTTTTTAGATGTTTCAAGAAGTTTTTTTTAAATATATGAAATATTCAAAACTAATATTCATTTTCATCGATTTTTATTGAAATTTTTAGAAAATGTGCATAAATAATTTAATGTTGAAAATCATCGAAAATCATATTTTTTGCATATTTTGACGATTCACGGCTTTTTGAAGCATTTCATGAAGAACTTCAGTTTTCTGATTTAAAATAAGTGTTTACAAAACACTTCAAAAAATCTCATAAATTTGCTTACTTTTAGCGTGAAATTCAACTTCAGCAGCAATTCTAATTTAAAAGTGCATTTAGTTTCGAATTTTTGCTAAAAAATTTGGTTCGTGAAAAAAACATTGAAAACGCTCTAAATCGTCGAAATATGCATTTCAATATAATTTTAGCATTTTTCGAAGTTTTTTAATGTTTCAAGTATTTTTAAAAAAATATATGAAATATTCAAATTTTATACTGATTTTCATCGATTTCTATTAGGATACTTTAAAAATGTGCAAAATATATGGTAATGTTGGAAAATCATCGAAAATCACATTTTTCAGCTTATTTCAACGATTGAAGGCATTTTGAAGAATTTCTTGAATAACTTAAATTTTTTTGTGAAAACATATACTTACAAAGTACTTCACAAAAATAGCATAATTTCGCTTGCTTTTAGCATAAAATTCAATAGCAGCAGTAATTCTGATATGGAAGAGTGGAAAATCTGTGAATTTTTGCTGGTCGATCTCTTTCTGACAGACTTAGGGAGCACAAAAATAGTGTTAGGCTTGCCGACACTAACAATGCTCTTTTCTGTCACGTCAGAGATCATAGCCATCCTATTGACTGGTCTTCTGCTAAAACTGTCTTCCCTACTTCCAACTCGAACAGTCGCCGTCTAGTTGAATCCTCTCTATTACACAACTTTCCTTGTATGAACCTTAGCCCTGGCTTCGTCTCTGTAGATGCCTTCCTCTCCCACTACATTGTAAAATGCTCCAAACTTCAGAACACCCGTGACTTAACCTGAATCCTCATTTTTTCTTTTTTCTTTTTCTGTTTCTTCTTCTTCCTCTTCCCCTTTCCTCTTTCCTTTGCTCCTCTGGGTTGTCTTTCTCTCTCATGTCTCGTGTTTCTGTTCCTTCTCCATTTATTTCACCACTTCCCTTTCACGCACCTCTGTGCGCTTGCTTTCCCTCTGTGGGCATCTAGCTCTCTTGCAGTGCTCCCCTTCCTTTGTATTTGACTGGCTCGTCCTTTTCCCACTTCTACCACTACCACTACTACTACCTCTTCTTCTTCTACTACTACTACAACTACTGATGAAATTAAGACATATGTGCGGCGTCTGGTTGTCTTTTATTGTGGACTGGCTGAATGGCGAAACGTCTATGATGGAGATTCCCGGGTGTTGTGCATGTGTCTTAATTTCATCTTGTCGGTATTATATACAACTCTTGTACTACTACTACTACTACTACTACCACCACCATCTCTTCCTGCCTATATATAGCCGTCCTGCTCCACCTCTGTTAGTGTGACTTTGTCAATGGTCCAAGTCGGACCGAAACGTCGTCGTAAGCTTCTCTCTTTTATGTGCGGGTTATTTGTGTATCGTTCCAGTCACGGTATTGTGCCTTTTTTGTTATTTATAAAACGCTCTAAATCGTCGAAATATGTATAAAAATGAAATTTTAGCACTTTTTCGGAGCTTTCTGATATTTCACGTAAGTTTAAAAAATATATATGATATATTCAAAATTTATATTGATTTTTATCGATTTTGATAGGGATTTTTTAAAATTGTGCAAAATATATGTTAATGCTGGAAAATCATCTAAAATCATATTTTTCGGCTCTTTTCGACGATTCAAGGCTTTTTGAAGAATTTCTTGAAAAACTTAAATTTTTTAGTTAAAATATATACATACATAGTACTTCAAAAAATAGCACAATTTCGCTTGCTTTTAGCATAAAATTCAATTGCAACAGTAATTCTGATTTGGAGGAGAGAAAATCTATGAATTTTAGCTAAAAAGTGTAGTTCATCAAAAAAGCATTCAAAACGCTCTAAATCGTCGAAATATGCAAAAATATCGTTTTAGCATATTTTTGAGATTTTTTAATGTTTCAAGTGATTTTCTAAAAAAATATATGAAATATTTAAAATTAATGTTGATGCTTATCGACTTTTATTGAGATTTTTAAGAAAATGTGCAAAATATATGTTAATGGTGAAAAACCATTTAAAATCATATTATTTTCATATTTTGACAGTTCAAGGCTTTTCAAGCATTTATGTAAAAACTTCAGATTTCTTTTAGTTAAAATGTGTATTTACAAAGTATTTTACAAAAAAAACACAATTTTTCTTACTTTTACCATAAAAATCGATTGCATCAGTAACTCTGATTTGAAAGTGCGAAAAAATTTGAAATTTAGCTAAAAAATTCTGTTCATATAAAAAGCATTCAAAACACTCTAAATCGTCGAACTATGCAATAAAATATAATTTTAGCATATTTTTCTGAGCTTTTTAATGTTTCAAGGATTTAAAAAAATATATATTTGAAATATGCAAAGTTCATATTGATTTTTTCGATTTTTATTGGGATTTCTTTAAAAATATGCAAAATATATGTTAATTTTGAAAAATCATCGAAAAATCATAATTTTCGGCTTATTTCGAAGATTCAAGGCTTTACGGAGCATTTAATGAAAATTTTTTGAGTTGAAATAAGTAACTACAAAGAGCTTCACAAAAATAGCATAATTTTGCTTAAAATTTGTATTAAATTCAATGGCAGCAGTAATTCTGGTTTAAAAGTGTGAAAATCTTCGAATTTTACTTAAAAAGTGAGGTTTGTCAGATAACCTTTCAAGACGCTCGAAATTGTCGAAATATGCAATAAAACATCATTGTAGCACATTTTTTTTTAAGTTTTTTAATGTTTAAATTCTTTTTTACAAAACACACGAAATACTCAAAATCAATATTGGTTTTCATCGATTTTTATTGGGATTTTTCAAAAATGCGCAAAATAAATGTTAATGTTGAAAAATCATCGACAATCATATATTTTCTTTCATATTTTCATGATTCACAGGTTTTCGAAACATTTCATGAAAAACTTCAATTTTTTTATTTAAAATAAGTATTTACAAAACACTCAAAAAATCTCATAATTTTGCTTAGTTTTAGCATAAAATTCAGTTGCTGCAGTAATTCTGATTTAAAAGTGAATTTTAGCTAAATGAATGTTCATCAAAAAAGTGTTCAAAATGCTCTAAATCATAGAAATATGCATCAAAATATCATTTTAGCATATTTTTCTGAGTTTTTCAATGTTTCAAGTATTTTTTAAAAAATATATGAAATATTCAAAATCAATATTGATTTTTATTGGGATTTTTTAAAAATGTGCAAAATAAATGTTAATGTTGAAAAATCATCGAAAATCACATTTTTTGGCATATTTTTACGATTCACGGCTTCTTGAAGTATTTCATGAAAAACTTCATTTTTTTGAGTTAAAATAAGTATTTACAAAGTACTTCAAAAGATCTCATAATTTTGCTTTCTTTTAGCATAAAATTCAATTGCAGTAGTAATTGTAATTAAAAAATGCGTAAAGCTTTCAATTTTAACTAAAAAATATGGTTCTTCAAAAAGGCATTCAAAACGCTCTAAAAAGTCGAAATATGTATTAAAATAAAATTTTAGCACTTTTTCGGAGTTGTTTAATATTTCAAGTAATTTTAAAAAATATTTATGAAATATTCAAAATTTATATTGATTTTTATCGAATTTTATTGGGATTTTTGAAAATTGTTCAAAATATATGTTATTTTTAAGATTCACGGCTTTTTGAAGCATTTCATGAAAAACTTCAGTTTTTTAAGTTAAAATGAGTGTTTACAAAGTACTTTAAAAAATCTCATAATTTTGCTTAATTTTCACAAAAAATTTAGTAGCAGCAGAAATTCTGATTAAAATTGAGGAATTCCATGAATTTTAGCTAAAAAATGTGGTTTACCGGAAAAGCTCTGAAAAAGGTCTAAATCGTCGAAATATGCATTAAAATATCATTTTAGCACATTATTGTGAGTTTTTTAATGTTTCACGTATATTTAAAAATAAACGAAATATTAATAATTAATATTGATTTTTATCGATTTCTAATGGGATTTTTTAAATAAAAATGTGCGAAATATGTTTATGTTGGAAAATAATCGAAAATCATATTTTTCGGCTTATTTCGACGATTCAAAACTTTTTGAAGAATTTCTTGAAAAACTTAAATTTTTAGTTAAAATATATACTTACATAGTGCTTCACTAAAATAGCATAATTTTGCATACTTTTAGCATAAAAGTCAATTACAACAGTAATTCTGATTTAAAAGTGCTAAAAGGTATGAATGTTAGCTAAAAATTGTTGTTCATCAAAAAACATTCAAAACACTCTAAATCGTCGAAATATTCAATAAAATATAATTTTAGCATATTTTTCTGAGCTTTTTAATGTTTCAAGTATTTAAAAAAATATATATATGAAATATGCTAAGTTCATATTGATTTTTTCGATTTTTATTGGGATTTCTTTAATTAAAAATATGCAAAATATATGTTAATTTTGAAAAATCATCAAAAAATCATAATTTTCGGCTTCTTTCCAAGATTCCAGGCTTTATAGAGCATTTAACGAATTTTTTCTGAGTTGAAATAAGTAATTACATAGAGCTTCACAAAAATAGCATAATTTTGCTTAAAATTTGTATTAAATTCAACGGCAGCAGTAATTCTGGTTTAAAAGTGTGAAAATCTTCGAATTTTACCTAAAAAATGAGGTTTGTCAGATAACCTTTCAAAACGCTCCAAATCGTCGAAATATGCAATAAAACATCATTGTAGCACATGTTTTTTTAATTTTTTAATGTTTAAATTCTTTTTTACAAAACACATGAAATATTCAAAATCAATATTGATTTTTATCGATTTTTATTGGGATTTTTCAAAAATGCGCAAAATAAATGTTAATGTTGAAAAATCATCGACAATCATTTTTTTTTTCATATTTTGATGATTCACAGGTTTTCGAAACATTTCATGAAAAACTTCATTTTTTTTATTTAAAATAAGTATT
>NW_026466736.1:0-13209 GCF_026875155.1 Cherax quadricarinatus
ATATATAATATATATATATATATATTATATATATATATTTATATATATATATATTATTAAAAATATATATTATTATATATATATATAATATATATATATATATATATATTTATATATATATATATATATATATATGTTATACAGATATATAATATTATATATATATATATATATATATATATATATATATATATATATAATATATATATATATATATATATATATATAATATATATATATATATATTTAAGAGAGAGAGGGGGGTATTACGGAGTGCTGTATTAAAAAAATTATATATTAAAAACGCTCCATATATAATGTTATTTTCCGTGTTGTATACTGAGAGCGGACGTGTATTATTCCCTGAAAGTGAACGCGTTTTATTCCTGTCAGTCAGGCAGTGGCCAGGAGAGGAGCAGATGAGAGGTGTGTTTAGTTCAGTAAGTGTAGGAAGGCGGCTGGTAAAGTTGTCATGGGTAGTGTGAGTAGGTAATTATGGTAAGTTGTTTAGTGTATACTATAGGTGTTTGTGTTTAAGTGCTCTCATGTTTATTTGTAAGGCCCTAGTATGCAGAGGCCTGTTTATGCGAGAGTACTGTATGGTGTTTTGCCTGTTGTTAATTAGTCTACCAGACAGAAGTGAAGACGAGGTTGTGTATGTCATGGTGTCGCCCTGATCATTTATTTTCTTGAACTCATCAGTAGCAGTATGTTAGTGAGTTAATATGAACTGGAGTGTGGTGGTTTTTTGTAGTAGATTTTAAGTTGAATAAGTTACTATTAATAATAGTTTTTTTATTTAGGTGAGTTTTTGTTTAAAATACGGGTACATGCTGGCCCAAAGTTGATGTGTTTTTCAGCGGGTTCATGGTGGCAGGTCCAGCACTGTACCGTGAGTCCATGGTGGCAGGTCCGGCACTGTACCGTGAGTCCATGGTGGCAGGTCCGGCACTGTACCGTGAGTCCATGGTGTCAGGTCCGGCACTGTACCGTGAGTCCATGGTGGCAGGTCCAGCACTGTACCGTGAGTCCATGGTGGCAGGTCCAGCACTGTACCGTGAGTCCATGGTGGCAGGTCCAGCACTGTACCGTGAGTCAATGGTGTCAGGTCCAGCACTGTACCGTGAGTCCATGGTGGCAGGTCCAGCACTGTACCGTGAGTCCATGGTGACAGGTCCAGCACTGTACCGTGAGTCCATGGTGGCAGGTCCAGCACTGTACCGTGAGTCCATGGTGGCAGGTCCAGCACTGTACCGTGAGTCCATGGTGGCAGGTCCAGCACTACCGTGGGTCCATGGTAGTAGGTCCAGCACTGTACCATGGGTCCATGGTGGCAGGTCAGGCACTGTACCGTGGGTCCATGGTGGCAGATCCAGCACTGTACCGTGTGTCCATGGTGGCAGGTCCAGCACTACCGTGGGTCCATGGTAGAAGGTCCAGCACTGTACCATGGGTCCATGGTGGCAGGTCAGGCACTGTACCGTGGGTCCATGGTGGCAGATCCAGCACTGTACCGTGGGTCCATGGTGGCAGGTCCAGCACTGTACCATGGGTCCATGGTAGCAGGTCCGGCACCGTACTGTGGGTACACGGTGTCAGGTCCAGCACTGTACCGTGGGTCCATGGTAGCAGGTCCAGAATTGTACCGTGAGTCCATGGTTATAACCAGTTTATTTGGTGGCTCTTGCTTTATTCGCAAAGTCGTGGTGGGTACACAGGCTTGTGTGTTTGTGCCCATGGCCCGGGAGCGCCATGTCCGCGAGAGAGAGAGGAGCGAGGCTGTTGACTGAGTCTAGGCCGCTGAGAGAGTAAGTGCGAGTGGGACCAGCGTCCTATTGACCTGGGCAGGCATAGAGAGGGCAGCACCTGAGCGCCGCGAAATATGAACTAAGCTGGCAGACAGCATAAGCTGTCTGTGCAGACAGTACAGGCTGTCTACATGGTGGCAGGTCCAGCACTGTACCGTGGGTCCATGGTAGCAGGTCCAGCACTGTTCCGTGGGGTCCATGGTAGCAGGTCCAGCACTGTACCGTGGGTTCATGGTAGCAGGTCCAGCACTGTACCGTGGGGTCCATGGTGGCAGGTCCAGCACTGTACCGTGGGGTCCATGTAGCAGTCCAGCACTGTACCATGGGTCCATGGTAGTAGGTCCAGCACTGTACCATGGGGTCCATGGTGGCAGGTCCAGCACTGTACCGTGGGGTCCATGGTAGAAGGTCCAGCACTGTACCGTGGGTCCATGGTACTAGGTCCAGCACTGTACCGTGGGTCCATGGTAGCAGGTCCAGCACTGTACCGTGTGGTCCATGGTAGTAGGTCCAGCACTGTACCGTGGGTCCATGGTAGCAGGTCCAGCACTGTACCGTGGGTCCATGGTAGTAGGTCCAGCACTGTACCGTGGGTCCATGGTAGTAGGTCCAGCACTGTACCGTGCGTCCATGGTAGCAGGTCCAGCATTGTACCGTGGGGTCCATGGTGGCAGGTCCAGCATTGTACCGTGGGGTCCATGGTGGCAGGTCCAGCATTGTACCGTGGGGTCCATGGTGGCAGGTCCAGCATTGTACAGTGGGGTCCATGGTGGCAGGTCCAGCATTGTACCGTGGGGTCCATGGCGGCAGGTCCAGCATTGTACCGTGGGTCCATGGCAGCAGGTCCAGCATTGTACCGTGGGGTCCATGGTGGCAGGTCCAGCATTGTACCGTGGGTCCATGGTAGCAGGTCCAGCATTGTACCGTGGGGTCCATGGTGGCAGGTCCAGCATTGTACCGTGGGTCCATGGTAGCAGGTCCAGCATTGTACCGTGGGGTCCATGGTAGCAGGTCCAGCATTGTACCGTGCGTACATGGTAGCAGGTCCAGCATTGTACCGTGGGGTCCATGGTGGCAGGTCCAGCATTGTACCGTGGGTCCATGGTAGCAGGTCCAGCATTGTACCGTGTGGTCCATGGTGGCAGGTCCAGCATAGTACCGTGGGTCCATGGTAGCAGGTCCAGCACTGTACCGTGGGTCCATGGTGGCAGGTCCAGCACTGTACCGTGGGTCCATGGTAGCAGATCCAGCACTGTACCATGGGTCCATGGTAGCAGGTCCAGCACTGTACCGTGGGTCCATGGTGGCAGGTCCAGCACTGTACCGTGGGTCCATGGTAGCAGGTCCAGCACTGTACCGTGGGTCCATGGTAGTAGGTCCAGCACTGTACCGTGGGTCCATGGTAGCAGGTCCAGCACTGTACCGTGGGTCCATGGTAGCAGGTCCAGCACTGTACCGTGGGTCCATGGTAGCAGGTCCAGCACTGTACCGTGGGTCCATGGTAGCAGGTCCAGCACTGTACCGTGGGGTCCATGGTAGCAGGTCCAGCACTGTACCGTGGGTCCATGGTAGCAGGTCCAGCACTGTACCGTGGGTCCATGGTAGCAGGTCCAGCACTGTACCATGGGGTCCATGGTAGCAGGTCCAGCACTGTACCGTGGGGTCCATGGTAGCAGGTCCAGCACTGTACCGTGGGGTCCATGGTAGTAGGTCCAGCACTGTACCGTGGGGTCCATGGTAGCAGGTCCAGCACTGTACCGTGGGGTCCATGGTAGCAGGTCCAGCACTGTACCGTGGGGTCCATGGTGGCAGGTCCAGCACTGTACCATGGGTCCATGGTGGCAGGTCAGGCACTGTACCGTGGGTCCATGGTGGCAGATCCAGCACTGTACCGTGTGTCCATGGTGGCAGGTCCAGCACTACCGTGGGTCCATGGTAGAAGGTCCAGCACTGTACCATGGGTCCATGGTGGCAGGTCAAGCACTGTACCGTGGGTCCATGGTGGCAGATCCAGCACTGTACCGTGGGTCCATGGTGGCAGGTCCAGCACTGTACCATGGGTCCATGGTAGCAGGTCCGGCACCGTACTGTGGGTACACGGTGTCAGGTCCAGCACTGTACCGTGGGTCATTGGTAGCAGGTCCAGAATTGTACCGTGAGTCCATGGTTATAACCAGTTTATTCGGTGGCTCTTGCTTTATTCGCAAAGTCGTGGTGGGTACACAGGCTTGTGTGTTTGTGCCCATGGCCCGGGAGCGCCATGTCCGCGAGAGAGAGAGGAGCGAGGCTGTTGACTGAGTCTAGGCCGCTGAGAGAGTAAGTGCGAGTGGGACCAGCGTCCTATTGACTTGGGCAGGCATAGAGAGGGCAGCACCTGAGTGCCGCGAAATATGAACTAAGCTGGCAGACAGCATAAGCTGTCTGTGCAGACAGTACAGGCTGTCTACATGGTGGCAGGTCCAGCACTGTACCGTGGGTCCATGGTAGGAGGTCCAGCACTGTACCGTGGGGTCCATGGTAGCAGGTCCAGCACTGTACCGTGGGTTCATGGTAGCAGGTCCAGCACTGTACCGTGGGTCCATGGTAGTAGGTCCAGAAATGTACCGTGGGGTCCATGGTGGCAGGTCCAGCACTGTACCGTGGGTCCATGGTAGCAGGTCCAGCACTGTACCGTGGGTCCATGGTAGCAGGTCCAGCACTGTACCGTGGGGTCCATGGTGGCAGGTCCAGCACTGTACCGTGGGTCCATGGTAGTAGGTCCAGCACTGTACCGTGGGGTCCATGGTGGCAGGTCCAGCACTGTACCGTGGGGTCCATGGTAGCAGGTCCAGCACTGTACCGTGGGTCCATGGTAGTAGGTCCAGCACTGTACCATGGGGTCCATGGTGGCAGGTCCAGCACTGTACCGTGGGGTCTATGGTAGCAGGTCCAGCACTGTACCGTGGGTCCATGGTAGTAGGTCCAGCACTGTACCGTGGGTCCATGGTAGCAGGTCCAGCACTGTACCGTGGGGTCCATGGTAGAAGGTCCAGCACTGTACCGTGGGTCCATGGTAGCAGGTCCAGCACTGTACCGTGGGGTCTATGGTAGTAGGTCCAGCACTGTACCGTGGGTCCATGGTAGTAGGTCCAGCACTGTACCGTGCGTCCATGGTAGCAGGTCCAGCATTGTACCGTGGGGTCCATGGTGGCAGGTCCAGCATTGTACCGTGGGGTCCATGGTGGCAGGTCCAGCATTGTACCGTGGGGTCCATGGTGGCAGGTCCAGCATTGTACCGTGGGGTCCATGGTGGCAGGTCCAGCATTGTACCGTGGGGTCCATGGCGGCAGGTCCAGTATTGTACCGTGGGTCCATGGCAGCAGGTCCAGCATTGTACCGTGGGGTCCATGGTAGCAGGTCCAGCATTGTACCGTGGGTCCATGGTAGCAGGTCCAGCATTGTACCGTGGGGTCCATGGTGGCAGGTCCAGCATTGTACCGTGGGTCCATGGTAGCAGGTCCAGCATTGTACCGTGGGGTCCATGGTGGCAGGTCCAGCATTGTACCGTGCGTACATGGTAGCAGGTCCAGCATTGTACCGAGGGGTCCATGGTGGCAGGTCCAGCATTGTACCGTGGGTCCATGGTAGCAGGTCCAGCATTGTACCGTGTGGTCCATGGTGGCAGGTCCAGCATAGTACCGTGGGTCCATGGTAGCAGGTCCAGCACTGTACCGTGGGTCCATGGTGGCAGGTCCAGCACTGTACCGTGGGTCCATGGTAGCAGGTCCAGCACTGTACCATGGGTCCATGGTAGCAGGTCCAGCTCACTGTACCGTGGGTCCATGGTGGCAGGTCCAGCACTGTACCGTGGGTCCATGGTAGCAGGTCCAGCACTGTACCGTGGGTCCATGGTAGTAGGTCCAGCACTGTACCGTGGGGTCCATGGTAGCAGGTCCAGCACTGTACCGTGGGTCCATGGTAGCAGGTCCAGCACTGTACCGTGGGTCCATGGTAGCAGGTCCAGCACTGTACCGTGGGTCCATGGTAGCAGGTCCAGCACTGTACCGTGGGGTCCATGGTAGCAGGTCCAGCACTGTACCGTGGGTCCATGGTAGCAGGTCCAGCACTGTACCGTGGGTCCATGGTAGCAGGTCCAGCACTGTACCGTGGGGTCCATGGTAGCAGGTGCAGCACTGTACCGTGGGGTCCATGGTAGCAGGTCCAGCACTGTACCGTGGGGTCCATGGTAGTAGGTCCAGCACTGTACCGTGGGGTCCATTGTAGCAGGTCCAGCACTGTACCGTGGGGTCCATGGTAGGAGGTCCAGCACTGTACCGTGGGGTCCATGGTAGCAGGTCCAGCACTGTACCGTGGGTCCATGGTGGCAGGTCCAGCACTGTACCGTGGGGTCCATGGTAGCAGGTCCAGCACTGTACCGTGGGGTCCATGGTAGCAGGTCCAGCACTGTACCGTGGGGTCCATGGTGGCAGGTCCAGCACTGTACCGTGGGTCCATGGTAGCAGGTCCAGCACTGTACCGTGGGGTCCATGGTAGAAGGTCCAGCACTGTACCGTGGGTCCATGGTGCCAGGTCCAGCACTGTACCGTGGGTCCATGGTGGCAGGTCCAGCACTGTACCGTGGGTCCATGGTAGCAGGTCCAGCACTGTACCGTGGGTCCATGGTGCCAGGTCCAGCACTGTACCGTGGGTCCATGGTAGCAGGTCCAGCACTGTACCGTGGGGTCCATGTAGAAGGTCCAGCACTGTACCGTGGGTCCATGTAGCAGGTCCAGCACTGTACCCGTGGGTCCATGGTGGTCAGGTCCAGCACTGTACCGTGGGGTCCATGGTAGCAGGTCCAGCACTGTACCGTGGGTCCATGGTGGCAGGTCCAGCACTGTACCGTGGGTCCATGGTGGCAGGTCCAGCACTGTACCGTGGGGTCCATGGTAGCAGGTCCAGCACTGTACCGTGGGTCCATGGTGGCAGGTCCAGCACTGTACCGTGGGTCCATGGTGGCAGGTCCAGCACTGTACCGTGGGTCCATGGTAGCAGGTCCAGCACTGTACCGTGGGTCCATGGTAGCAGGTCCAGCACTGTACCGTGGGTCCATGGTAGCAGGTCCAGCACTGTACCGTGGGGTCCATGGTAGCAGGTCCAGCACTGTACCGTGGGTCCATGGTAGCAGGTCCAGCACTGTACCGTGGGTCCATGGTAGCAGGTCCAGCACTGTACCGTGGGGTCCATGGTAGCAGGTCCAGCACTGTACCGTGGGGTCCATGTGAGTCAGTTCCAGCACTGTACCGTGGGGTCCATGGTAGTAGGTCCAGCACTGTACCGTGGGGTCCATGGTAGCAGGTCCAGCACTGTACCGTGGGTCCATGGTAGCAGTTCCAGCACTGTAACCGTGGGTCCATGGTAGCAGGTCCAGCACTGTACCGTGGGGTCCATGGTAGCAGGTCCAGCACTGTACCGTGGGGTCCATGGTAGCAGGTCCAGCACTGTACCGTGGGTCCATGGTAGCAGGTCCAGCACTGTACCGTGGGTCCATGGTGGCAGGTCCAGCACTGTACCGTGGGGTCCATGGTAGCAGGTCCAGCACTGTACCGTGGGTCCATGGTAGCAGGTCCAGCACTGTACCGTGGGTCCATGGTGGCAGGTCCAGCACTGTACCGTGGGTCCATGGTAGCAGGTCCAGCACTGTACCGTGGGTCCATGGTGGCAGGTCCAGCACTGTACCGTGGGTCCATGGTGGCAGGTCCAGCACTGTACCGTGGGTCCATTATTATTATGTAATCAAGAAGAAGATGAACCACAACAACAACTACAACAACAACAACTACAACAACAACAACAACTAAAACAACAACAACAACTAAAACAACAACAACAACTAATACAACAACAACAACCTAAAACAACAACAACAACTACAACAACAACAACAACTAAAACAACAACAACAACTACAACAACAACAACAACTAAAACAACAACAACAACTAAAACAAACAACAACAACTAAAACAACAACAACAACTAAAACAACACAACAACTACAACAACAACAACAACTAAAACAACAACAACAACTAAAACAACAACAACAACTAAAACAACAACAACAACTAAAACAACAACAACAACTACAACAAGAACAAGAGTAACTACAATAACCAAAACAACAAAAGAATAACTATAACAACGACAACAAAAGTATAAACCCAACAGCAACATAAACAACGAAACTACAACAGCCACAACAATAACCACAACAACAACTACAACAACAAGGACAATAACAGCAACAATACCAACAATATTAGCAACGACAACAACAACAGCAACACAAACAACACCCAACAAGCACAAACAACAACAACACCAACGACAACTACTACAACAACAACTACAACAAATAACAACCAACAAACAACAACAACAGCAACTACTACTATTTCTACTGCAACAACAACTACAGGAATTACAACAAAGAATAACAACAATAACAAACAACAACAGTAACAACTACAGCGACTGCATCAACAACAGCTACTACAAAAACAACTACAGGAACTGCAATATACAACTACAACAAAAAATAACCAAGAAACAACAACCACAACAACTACTTCTACTACAACAACAACTACAACAAATAACAACCAATAACAACCAACAAACAACAACAATAACAAGAACTACAACAAATAACAAACACCAGCAACAACTACAACAACAACAACAACAACTACAACAAATAACAAGCAAAAACAATTACTACAACAACAACAACTACAGGAATTACAACAACAGCGACAGCAACAACAGCAAAGAAGCAACAACTACAACTACTACAACAATAACAACTACAACTACAACAAACAACAACAACAACAACAACACGTTGATCCTCTTTCTCTTGTTAATAAGTCTTAGATAAGACTCCTGATCACGAGTCACAGTAACTGTATCAGCTTCTGTGTGAAGCACTGAACCCACGAGGTTCACTCAACACGAGGTTCACCTGGAGGTTCACTCAACACGAGGTTCACCTGGAGGTTCACTCAACACGAGGTTCACCTGGAGGTTCACTCAACACGAGGTTCACCTGGAGGTTCACTCAACACGAGGTTCACCTGGAGGTTCACTCAACACGAGGTTCACCTGGAGGTTCATCAACACGAGATTCCCCTGGAGGTTCACTCAACACGAGGTTCACCTGGAGGTTCACTCAACACGAGGTTCACCTGGAGGTTCACTCAACACGAGGTACGTATGTGTCTGTGATAGCACACACACACACACACACACATATATTTAAGAAAGGAAACAGAAACCAGGCACTAAACTACAGACCTGTGTCTCTGACATGTATTGTGTGCAAAGTCATGGAGAAGATTATCAGGAGGAGAGTGGTCGAACACCTGGAAAGGAACAAGATTATAAATGAAAACCAGCATGGGTTCATGGAAGGCAAATCTTGTATCACAAACCTCCTGGAGTTTTATGACAAGGTAACAGAAGTAAGACACGAGAGAGAGGGGTGGGTAGATTGCGTTTTCCTAGACTGCAGGAAGGCCTTTGACACAGTTCCCCACAAGAGATTAGTGCAGAAGCTGGAGGATCAGGCGCATGTAAAAGGGAGGGCACTGCAATGGATAAGGGAATCCCTGACAGGGAGGCGCAACGAGTCATGGTACGTGAAGAGGTATCACAGTGGGCGCCTGTGACGAGCGGGGTCCCACAGGGGTCAGTTCTAGGACCAGTGCTATTTTTGATATATGCACACGACATGATGGAAGGAATAGACTCTGAAGTGTCCCTATTCGCGGGAGATGTAAAGTTGTGAGAAGAATTAAATCGGATGAGGATGAGGCAGGACTGCAAAGAGGACCTGGACAGGCTGGACATGTGGTCCAGAAAATTAGCTTCTCGAATTCAACCCTGCCAAATGCAAAATCATGAAGATTGGGGAGGGGCAAAGAAGACCGCAGACAGAGTATAGGCTAGGTGGACAAAGACTACAGACCTAACTCAGGGAGAAAGACCTTGGGGTGACCATAACACGAGCACATCACTGGGGCACACATCAACAAATAACTGCTGCAGCATAACGGGCGCCTGGCAAAAACCCGAGAATAGCGTTCCGATACTTAATAAGGAATCGTTTTAAAGACACTGTACACTGTGTATGTTAGGCCCACACTGGAGTTTGCACCCCCAGCTGGAACCCCCACCTGGTCAAGCACGTCAAGAAGTTTTGAGAAAGTACAAAGGTTTGCAACAAGGCTAGTCCCAGAGCTCAGGGAATGGGGGTACGAGGAAAGGTTGAGTTTTAAATCGGAAATGACGACACTGGAGGACAGAAGGGTCAGGGGAGACATGATAACGACCCTACAAGATACTGGGGGAATAGACAAGGTGGACAGAGATAGGATGTTCCAGAGAGGGGACACAGAAACAAGGGGTCACAACTGGAAGCTGAAGACTTAGACGAGTCACAGGGACGTTAGGAAGTATTTCTTCAGTCATAGAGTCGTCAGGAAGTGGAATAGCCTAGCAAGTGAAGTAGTGTAGGCAGGAACCATACATAGTTTTAAGAAGAGGTATGACAAAGCTCAGGAAGCAGAGAGGGAGAGGACCCAGTAGCGATCAGTGAAGAGGCGGGGCCAGGAGCTGAGTCTCGACCCCTGCAACCACAATTAGGTGAGTACAGTTAGGTGAGTACACACGCACGTAGTGCAGTAATAAGGTTTTAATACGTTTTTGGAAGTGAACCTGAGGAAAAACAGAGAGGGGAAAACAAGAACAATTCTGACTTCAAACAAGGGGATAATGAAGACACGAAACAATTCGTGAATGGAGTGCAGTGCGGAGGAGAACTAAGTGGAAAGACAACGAACGAAATGATGGAGTATTTAGCTGGAAAGTGCCGGGAGGCAGAGGAGAAATACGTTCCCAGAAATATACGAAGTATTTTAAGAACAATGTGTGTGCCCTTGGTTCAGCCAGAGGTACAGGGAGGTGAGGGCTAAAAAAAATTAAGAGCATGGAACATATATAGAAAGCAAAAATACTAAAAAAAAAAAAAAAGTGAAATAAGCAGAAGATGGGATGATTGAATATTTTACAATGAGAAAGCTTCGAAACCAAATGCGAAGCAAGGTTGTTGTAATGCCACCAGTAAAAATAAGACAACGTAAAGGGAGCAGGAATAAGCTAAAAAAGGAAGGAAGGGGCTCACTGGATAACCAAAAAAGTTTGCGAGGAGTGATTAAAAAAGTTTTAAAGGAATTGTCTCGTAGAAAAGAGGGAATTATCGGGGTTCAAAGAGAAAGAGTGCACAGTTAGTGGGACACAATGCACACACGGAAAAAGAAGCGACAAAACTTTTTGAGGAGTGAAACCACTAAGGCTAAAAGGGACCGACATCTCTCTGGGGGTTTGAGGTGGGAGGCACTAGTGCTATTTCAGTAAGTATGGAAACAGGGCAGCTCCCGTATGTGAAAAAAAGCAGATGTATTCCCTTTTTGGGAAAAGGAGACAGACAGGTTTTTTAATAAACTGCAGATCGTGTCTATAATTTTACTGTATGTGGGCAAGGGGAAAAGATTAGCAGAACATTTGGGGGAGTGAATTTGTAAAACAACACCCAGCTCTTTTTTAGTATTGTAAAACTCTCTCAAAGGTTGATCAGGCCCTGATCCCCCAGAGGCTGATCACAGACGGGCGAGGGGGCGTTGACCCCGGAACTCTTCCGGGTATACTCCAGGTAATGAAAGTTAGGAAAGGGAGAGAGGGAGAGAGAGAGAGAGAAGGAGAGAGAGAGGAGAGAGGGGAGAGGTGGGGGAATGTATATTTTAGACTTTAAGAAGTGTTTAATAGGGTTCCTATAAGAGACTGAAAAAAAAGCTAGAGAAGCAGGTCAAATTTTTAAGGGAAAGACCCCCTTTGGGATAAAAAGGGGTACTTAAAAAAAAAGGAAAAAACCCCATTTTTCTGGAAGGTGTTTTAATTGGGCGAGTGTGACGAGTGAGGGCCCACAAGGTTCCCCGGGGGGGGGTGATGTGTTTAATTTATCTGTCGGTATTTTATACAATTTTGTACTACTATACTACTATACTAAATACTACACTACTACTATATTACTACCTCCCCCCTTCCTCCCATATTTTTGCCGTCCGCTCCACCCCTGTTAGTTGACTTTGTCAATGGCCAAGTGGACCGAAAACGTCGTGTAAGCTTCTCTCTTTTATGTGCGGGTTTTGTGTATCTTTTAGTCACGGTATTGTGCCTTTTTTTTATTTACAAAGGGTTAAAACAGGGGCAGTATTTTTTTAAGTGTTGTATTTATTTTTTTAAAAATTAAACTTGTGTGATACAGCAAACTTGCTATCTGTGTACAGGGAAAGTTCCTGTTGATTATGACCTACTTCCTATAGGGGCCCACCA
Organism: Cherax quadricarinatus; assembly: GCF_026875155.1. Classification (NCBI taxonomy): domain Eukaryota; kingdom Metazoa; phylum Arthropoda; class Malacostraca; order Decapoda; family Parastacidae; genus Cherax; species Cherax quadricarinatus. Next base: position 12,243 of record NW_026466736.1, read on the forward strand.
GCTGTGACCCCAGTCCAACTGTTCATCTCACTTCCACCTTGTATTTAGGGTTAGCCCCAAATTTCCCTTTATTAGACGGATGGGCTTTCCCCTTCCAGATGGGGGGATACCCCCAGCTACTTCTCTCTACAAATTTTTATTTGCCTGTCGCGATGAAGAAGCTTGCTTGTTTTTTTTTTATTTATAATTTTTATGAAATTTTTTTTAATATATTATTTTTTTTTAATTTTTATATTTTTATATTATATATATTATTTTATTTTATATTTTTATATTATTTTAATATATATATATGTCGTTTCCCGAAATGTTAAAATGGTCAATTAGAAAGGAAATCATTTTTTAAATTTAAGTCCATTCTAAAAATTTTTTCTTTTAGTTTAAGATATATGTTTTCTTAATGTTGATGTAAAAATTTATAATTTTTCACCAAAAAGGGAAATTTTGAAAAATTACCTAACCTTTTTATAACAAGACAAAACATTTTAGCCCCCAACTAAATTTTTTAGATTTGTTTTTGTAATTTAATCTAAACAAAAAAAGTTTTAAATATATTTTTTTCGTTAGGTTAGAATGATTTTGGGAAATTATTCATACACAAATTTTCACTTTTCCTTATGGCAAAATGAGCGTTGCTTTTTAAGCCAAGTCGCAAGTTTTTTGCTATTCGGCACGATTATTTATATTATATATATTTATATTATATATTTAGATGTGATAGATAAGAACATAAAAAACTGAGAAAAAAGGAACACGCAACAGGCCCCACTGACCCATGAGGGCAGGTCCCCGTCCCCCCGGGTGGACCCAAGAACCCCCAGTCTGGTCACTCATAAGGAAGGGCACGGCCCACAAGCTGAAGGTCCCAATCACCCCCCACCCAACTCAGTTTAATTAACCATTTTAAAACTACACAAAAGTTTTAGCCTCAATAACTGTATCGGGATTTGTTCCACTCGTCCCCAAC
>NW_026466737.1:0-14038 GCF_026875155.1 Cherax quadricarinatus
AAAGAAATAAACACAGTCCCTCGATGACTCACTGTCTTTCTTTGGTTATCCTGGGTTCCCAACTTTCAAGGTTAAAAATCCGAACATAAACTTTTATCTTATGATCTGCAATCGTGTCATTACATTTCGTGAGTCATGGCGACGGCTTTGAGGGGACTTGAGTTAGAGTTCGTAATGGGCACGCTGGCGGCAGATTCATCTGTGAATACTTGCATTTGTGGTCACAGTGCCTAAGCCAACCTTCCTATGGTGTATAAATACACCTAGTTGGATGAATCTTATTGTAGCCAGATGGTCCAGTGGCTAACGTGTCGGTCTGGAGTTTTAAGACTCACCACTCTTTACTTTTAATTTACTTAGGCAAAAGTATGCCCGTGATAGCGTTCAATTTTCTGTTCCATACGTTTCACCCATCGGAGATCGCGTCCAACAGGCGAAGGCGAAGAATACAGAGCTCCTGAAAGGGGCCAGTATACCTGAAATACGAAGGGAGGCACTGGGCAGAAAAATAGCAAATATCGAACTTAAGCTTAAGGAATCTTACAGGAGACAAGAAACTCGGGATAAACTGAAAACCATAAAACTGAAAGAAACCCAAAATATTTCTTTTCTTATGCCAAAACTATGGCAAAATCATTATTCAGAATTGGACCTCTGCATAGAGGTCCATAGAGGACTTACGCAGATGACAGCAAGGAAATGAGTGAAATACTAAGACCCAGTATGATTCTTTGTTTAATGAGCCGCTAACCAGACTAAGAGCCGACATCCTAAATAAATTATTTATGACCGAGACTTAAAATATGGTCAATTCAAACATCAGTAATAATACCCTAACATCACATGACTTCGAGAAGGCATTAAATGACATGCCCACGCACTCTGCCCAAGGCCCAGACTCGTGGAACTCCAGGTTCATCAAGAACTGCAACAAACTCCTGTTACGTGCCTTTAGCAGTCTATGGAGAGGGAGTAGCATGGAGATAGGGGTCATCAAAGAATAGATATAGCCCTACTCCAGAAAGGGAACAGTAAAGCAATAGCAAAGAATTACAGACCAATAGCACTAATGCCTCGTATCATAAAAATCATTGAAAGGGTTCTAAGAAGCAAGATCGCCACCCATCTAGATAACCATCATTTACACAACCCAGGGCAACATGGGTTTAGAGCAGGTCGCTCCTGCCTGTCCTAACTACTGGACCACTATGACAAGGTCTTGGATTCTCTAGAGAACAAACAAAATGCAGATGTAGTATACACAGACAATGCGAAAGCCTTCGACAACTGCGACCATGGTGTAACAGCGCAAAAAAAAAAAAATGCGTGAAAAAGGAATAACAGGGAAAGTTGATAGATGTATCTATAATTTTCTAAAAAACAGAACACGGAGTAATCGTAAACAGAGTAAAGTCTGAGGTGGGTACAGTGAAAAGCTCTCTTTCACAAGGCACAGTGCTCTTTCCCATCCTGTATACCCCCCTGTGCAAATAAATACAGGCTGCAGTATAATGCAGCAGAGAATGAACAAAGATCTGTTGAAACGGTATACTAATGCACACAAGAAGTGCACTCTTATAAAAATTTTCATCAGGAAAGCGATCAGAAGAATGTAACAGCACATAGCCTGAAACGGGACACATAACAGCTGAATGAAGTTTTAGGCTCTTGTTAACCCGACTCATACTGGGGAAAACTGGGAGAGCAACACCTGGAGCTCTCCCTATTATCCCTGAGGCCACGAATGTATCCGGGACAATTAGATGAAAAAATCTAGGGGCTGTGGGGTCGTGAAGTCAACGGTAGAGGCAAGGGAAAGTGTGAAGCAAAGGGGAATCGGGATGCTGTAAAGGAAGAGTCTGAAAGGGTTGTGAAAAAAAAAAGAACAGGAGGGGGTCACGGGTGCCTTTGAGGGTTTTCGCTCCGTAAATAATCGAAGATAGGTCGAGTGTCGGCGGACAAGGAAGACCCGATACCATAAAATTCAGAGACAAGTAAAAGAGTAAGTAGAGATCGGGGGTCTTGGAAAAAAAAAGAAACCAAAAGGGCTGAGAGGGGAAGGGGGGTATGAACCTGGAGTGATGCGCTGGGAGAGACAGAAAAGTTCTGCAGTGGAACAGGAGAGGAAGGAGGCTGGAAGGGGACTGGGGGAAGGGAATCGGGGGGACAGGAGAAAAGGGGCCCACACGAGGAGGGGGAACCTCCACCTTTATGTGAAGTTAGAAAGGGGGGGTGAACTAGAACCCCGGGCCCGGAAAGGAAAATGTTGGGGAACTGTAAGCACTGGAGAAAGCGAGAGACATGGCTTAAAAGACTGGGGTTTAACTTCAAGGGGATGGCGCGAAGATGCTTGCCCCGCCTTTCAGACTGAAAACTAGCGGTTGAGAAAATAATAGAGGTGAAAGAGGTAAGGAGGTGGGGGTTTCAGAGGGTAAAACCGCAAAACAATTTTAGACAGGGGTGACCCCAGAACAGAAGAACCAAGAACTTTTTAGGCAGGGGACCACCAAGATTGGAGTCCCCCCAGTATTTAGGAAAAAGGGAAAACCCGGAAAAATACCCTGAAAGGAAAGCCCAAAAGACAACCGTGCTAAGTAAAGGCCTTCAGACAATGGATTTCACGTTCATTTGATAGACCTGGGAAGGGGGAAAAAAGAAGGGGAGCTTCGATGCAATTAAGACAAGTGGGGAAGACTGCAAAATATTGGCATGATTCACTGCATCGCGCTGGGTACTCCCCTGTGACCTTTCATATTTAGAGGAGTCCAAAAAGGCCAATCATTCAACCTGTTGGGTTTTAGGGCCATTTTATGGGCTTCTGGGCGAGTCCATGTTATAAAGGAAAACGGGATTTCGGGAAAATCGGGGTTTAAGCGGGAAATGTTACTGGAAAGCACCTCTACCAAAATGGGCGGGAACATGATCCTTTGAAATTGAAAGGTTCTGAAGGGCTAATTGCTCTGATATCATCCTGCAAGAAGAAACTCACACTGTACAATGGTTTCGAAAGTCCACCGTACCACTACAAGAATTGAGAATTTGCGTGCTTGTGAATGTTTTTTGGGAACACTATCAATGGAAATAAGATGGGGAAAGATCTGGCTTTGCCCGCATTCTGAACAGTAACGATGCGCGTGCCACTCTGAAGGAGTGTCTAAGGATATATTGTGGCCAGGTGTTGTAAAAGAGCTTAACATACTCTGTCTGAAAAATAATCAGTTGAAGATGTCGGCTTAAAAGGAAAAGAATTTTACCCTGTGTACTTGTAAACATGGTGTTTTAAATGAAGTAGGTGTCCGTGTAGGTCATGTCTTGGTAGACTGAGGCAGAAATCAAAGGAACATCAGCAAATGTTCTGGAACATTTAGGCATCGTACACGTGGGGGGCCTGAAACTGAGGCAGGTAAGCGATCTGAAACCATTGGTACCATATTTGAGAAAGCTGAAGCATAGTTAAAGATGTGCAAAAAAGGTCAGAGGGTACTACAAGAAATGGGAAAGCCACGGCACTGAGCAGGTAACAAAGCATTGCCAGCAGGAGTGCAGGTGCATGAAAAAGTCTGAGATTGGTCCAATAATGAGCCGGGTCAGAACAGGGTGCAGTAACAAAAAAAGGGCCTGGGAGGAGGGGTCATAGAAATAAACTTCATAATGGCGTACTTCTTTCTTATTATTTTAAGGAAAAAGGAAAGAAAAAAGGAGAGAAAAAAGGGAAGAGGGACAATGGAGGGACAGTTACTAAAGGCTCGAAAGGCCAAAAGGTTCCTTTTCTCATCCATGAGGACCTCGAAACCACCACAGTGAAGATGCAGCAGTGGAACCCATGCCCAATACCTTACCCTTCATGCAAGTAATGAGTGCTCCTGGATAGCAACCTCCACATCCACTGACTACCTTGGCGGACATAAGAGAGGGCGGTTGGGATACCCACCACAAAGCATAATCCCTGCTGTCCCCCAACCACCTCCCAGATCCGCAGCAGCCTCTGGAGATGCACCCATCACCTGCAGACACCCCGCCCCACCTAGAAATCCGGAAGAGAGCAGGTGCCTCAGATCAATCCAGATTCCATCCAAACTACATACTCCCGAGGAACCCCACGGAGCAGGATAAACCCTGGTAACCCTTGCCCCCGACCTGGAAACGGTAAATGGCCTGAAGGAGGACCCCAGAGGCTACAAATGGGATGAGGAAAAAGGGAGGGTTGGGAGGGAGATGGATAAGGGAAAAGAGGGAATGGGTAGGAGGATAGGTAAGTGGGGATTGGGGGTAAGTAGGTTCAGTCTGTTGAAGGAGACCATAAAATCTAATTCCTCAGACCAAGAGCCTCTTCACCATGCCAAGGAGCCCCTTGAGACGACTATAAGGAATAAATTACCATTAACCATTTCTGTTTTGTCTCTTCCCTTCCCTCCCCCCACTACCTATATGCATGAGGCATAGACTAATCAGCCTGCACACTCATGTTTAGTATGATAACACTTAGAAACAAGCTAAAAGGCAGCAGTGATTAAATAATGACTATTTCCCTTCACCAAAAAACAAGCTGCTATAGACAACAAAATATATAGCCTATGTACAGTTTAACAACTATATACAAAGAGGCTAAAATGCAAGTACAAGACACAAACGAAAACTAACGACCAGGAGGTAAGCCAAAAAGCAGTTGCAAGAGTGGACCGCATCACCTCACAGCGCTGTGGGGCTTTCTTGTGAATTGCTGTGAACAAATATTGGTATAATGTTGGCGTCCCTGATCGTTAACTTTCGCACCTGGTTCGCTGGTTGGAGACATGCCTGTACGGGTGTGTGACATATTGCGAATAAAATGCAAAATGCCATACTCCCCCCCCCGAAAGGGGCTCCAATAGCCCACGGGTAGTGTGCCACCATGGCACAAAAATATAATGGAACTGCTTTAACCTCACAATTATTCAGCTCATTAGGATAGTGTTCAACAACAGAGACTTTAAAGTGAGACACGACCTTTGATGAGAGAGGGGGGGCAAGACGGTTGGGGGGGCTAGACACTTGCAGAAAGAACAACTCCCCTCACATTAAAAAAAAATTATGGCCAAAATTAAACTAAAATTTACTGTATTACAAAAAGTGTAAAAAAAAATTTACTACCCGTGGTTGTCCCTAATACATCCTAACAAGAGTGTGAAGCCAGCAGGTTATCTTTGCTGGTATATGGACATATGTGAGGTTGTACATTGCAGCCGAAGGTTCATCTCATCCAACGTGTATTCTTTTTCTTGACTGAGCTGAGGTAATATCTGATTATTGTGGCCAATGAAGACGGTGCCACATATGACGTACTAACAGAAATAAGTCAAATTTTCCACCGCAAGTATCATGGCTAGACCTTTTTTTTTCAATAGTGGAGTAGGCTTCAATTCATAGCTAGTATTTGGCTGTGAGTAAGCCACAGAGTGAAAATCACCCTTTCCAGTTGATTCGTAATGGTGCCCCAATTTCCGAGTCACAAGCATCATCCTGCAGTATAAATGTTGAACAATCAAGAGACCACGGTATGGGAGCAGCAATAGATGTTGTACACGTTAAAAGCCTCTGACATTTGTGGCCCAAAACAAGTTTTTGCACAACTTCCTATAAAATCCTATCAATCCCAAGAACTTTTGCAGGGACTTCTTATCTGGAGGAATGGGATAATTTATAATCAAAACTTTCGCGATTTTAGGTGGCTCCTGTTGCACAACCTACTTATGATCTTACAAATGAATAGTAATTGGCAAAAGATATTTAGCTGAGATTTATAGTAAGTTGAATAATTTTTGAATCCCTCAAAGAGGGATTCATCATGGGACATATTAGAAACTAAAATATATCTGCCTAGATAGGACCCCATGCCTTCAAGTCCTTTAATAGCTTGATGGATCAATTCTTGAGTGTGGTAAGCGAAGTTCTGCATGCCAAATGGATTTTGAATGCAGAAAAGCTCCTTCCCTTTACCTAATAGTAACGTTTATGGAGATTAAAAAGTGTGGAAAATGAAAATGCCGTTAAACACAAAGTATCATACATAGTCCATAAAAAAAAAAAACGTGGAAAGAAGGGTAATTATCCGTTAAATCTGTTTACCTCAATCATACTTACAGTGGTATGGTACATAACCTGAATCCTCCCCCACTTTTTTTAAAAGAATGCTTGGTGAAGCCCATGGCCTGGACCGAATTCCTCGCACCAATTCATATTTTAATATACAACTTCCTGCTGAAGTAGCCTGTTATTTTCAGGATTAGCTCCTAGGAGAGAATTTAATATAGGTTTTAGCAGAACCTACATCCACCGTAATGATAAAGAAGGTTGCACTTTTCTGAAACATCCGAAAATATAAAGGGATAGGTTTTGGCATAAGGGTAAGTGTGCTTCTACTTGGTGTTCTGCAAGCCCCAACATTATGGAGTGAAGATCTTAAGGATGGCCCTGTTAGGAAGCTATCATAATTTTGAACCCTCACAGAATTTTGAACAGAAAAAGGGTTCATCACAGATCGGACAAAAAGCCATTACTGGGACTTGGGTGGCTCAACGAACAGTTATAAGCTGAATTAAATGGTGATAGAGTTTTACAAACAGTTGTTCATCAAGAGGTGAGAAGTACATAGATTGAATCGCCATTTTTCTTTTAATTGCTTGCATTGGTCCCATAAACCTTGCCTTTCCAAGGTGTGACCAACACAGGTTCCTGACCATCATCTAATCTCCTGGGTTAAAGAAAGCGAAATTTAGAAGTTTTGCCATACCTCTGCTTCATGTAGTTTTAGGCAGATTTAAGTTGGCCTTTGGCAGCTGACTGGCCACATGCAATCTTGATGTGGGGATAGTAAGGTGTTTTGTGGGCATCTTCTCCAATCCATCCTTCCCTTTGAGTACGTGTAGGGTGCTCTCACATTATCCCCAAAAATCAGCTTAAAAGAACTGTACCCCCTTGATTTCTGTACAGTTTCTCCCCATTGCACAGCAACAGGAGGAAGCGATTTATACCAGCCTGTAGAAAAGGATTCAATACGTATACATCATAGTTTTTATTGTTTTAGTGAAATTGTTCCAAAGGGCCTTGGACTGAATGCTAGGCTATGGACAATTTTTAATTAATTTTTAGCCTAGTTAAAGCTTCTATGAATGATTTTGCTGTAAAATTGGTGCCCTGGTCACTCTGGACAGAGTAGGAATGCCAAAGTGGAAAATTTAAACTAATGGAATTGCTTGGTTTTTTATACTACAGATTTTTGTTACCTACTTGGGTTTTGGTAATGGTCCTACACAGTCGACAATTAGGTCAACGATGGCTCTCCATCTACAGGTATGGGATGAAGTGATGCGGGTCTATTTGTAGTGCCATGGGCTTACTCACTTGCTGACGTAATAGGAACGGATGTAACCCTGCACATCTGTTTTTATACCTGGCCAATGAAAATGTTTTAAGATCTATTAAGGATTTTAGTGACCCCCAAATATCCTGCTAAGGAAGAATTTTGAACTATTTTTTAGAATCTGAGTTCTGAATTAGTTTTTTGGAACTACCAGTCTAAATTTTGGTTGTAAGGTTCCCCTACCTCCTTACCACCCTCTGAACATTAGAGAATTATTTTTAATTTCATATTGAGCTGGATGATCTGAGTTAGATTCGCCAATGGCAGCTTTAATTAAAAGCGGAGGTTAGAGTCCCTTTTTTTTACTCTTCTAGAAAGGACAGTCCCTCAGGCATAGGAACAAACACTGGAAATCCTGCGACTCCAGAATAGGAAGGCAGGATCAAGGACTTTTCACTGACCAGTTTTCAGCTTAAAATAAATTGAGACCAAGATTTTAGTCCCAAGGGTAGGTCAGCATTCTTTTTAGACATTCTTTTGGGCATTGCCCGAGTTATAGCCAACATTGAGGAAGAGGCTTCATTGGTAATTATGGGCCAGGACAGCACGTAAATTTAGAATATTATTTTTTCAACAGTAATACAGCATCTTTCATAGGGAAAACCCCCAGGGCATAACTATGGTTTTAAAAACCCAGAGAAATACTGGTAATAAATATTTTATGCAATGAGGTTTCCACAGAAATTACAGTACTACCTCTTGTAAGAGGAAGCAACAAGCCCGGTTATCCCCGGGAAAGGGGATACCTTGCTGGGATATTTATGCCCCTTAAGGGAGACCTGGCTGTGATTTTTTTAAAAGGGGTCTTTAAAAAACCAAATATTTCCTGATGATTTTGTTCAGCAGGAAGGAAGCTTGTTTTTTCATAAAAGATAGTGGGTGAGTCAATTTACTTCTAGCTGTGGAGTTTGCTTCTTTTGGGGCAAATTTTGGGGTGTTGTAGGGGGTCTAACTTGGGTCACCCCCTTTACAACATATTGGTTCCTCAAAGGGTCTGTTAATTTATATCTTGAATTTTAAAGGGGGGATCCTACACTTCCCCTTTAAAAACAGACAGCAAATTTTTTTAGTAATTATGGGGAAAAGGTAGATTATATTTGAAAAAATAAACATGTTTTTTGGGGACAGGGAAACTTGGGGCCTCTTTGGCTTTTAGTTTAGAAAGCCCGGTTTTAAATTTCCCGGGGTTTTGCAGGGAGAAGCCGGGCCAGGCCCCCTCCCGGCAAACCGGGCTTTACCTCACACTGGCCCCAGTCCCTAAACACAAAAGACCACAGGTCCTTTTTTCCTTTTTTACTCATCACGTTTTCAACAGTGCCCACGAAAAGAAGAGAGAGAGGAGGGAAAAGGATGAGGGAGAGGAGGGGGAAAAAGGGGGAGAGAGAAAATGGGAGGGGACTGAAAGAGGACACAGAGCTGGGGGAGAAACGAGAGGAGGGCCCCCTTGGGGGTTTTTGGGTTTTATCCAAAGGGGGAAATGTTCAAAACCCGGGGAAAAGGTGGCAGGGCCCGGTCTGGGGGGAGAATAAAGGCTTTAGGGCTGGGGGCTACTTAAAATGTAATTTTCCCTTCGCTTGCATAATTTTATTGGGGTGACCCAAACGGGGTGGTGACATGGGAAAAAAAAAAATGATATTATGGTAAATCTCGGTCGTGGAGTAATCCTCTTCAAAAGTAGAAGAAAAAAAATTTAAAAAAATTTTTATAAGAAACATTTTAAAACCCCCAACTGTGGAAAATAAAAATAAGATTTTGCTTATGTGGTTAGTGTGGAAAAAAACATCCCGTGCAGCAAAAAGGAAAAATTTGAGCAGCTGGGTAGCCCGGGTGGCAAAACCAGGGGGAAGGGGACGGGCAAGTGGGGTGGTTTTCGAATAAAGGGGGGCATAATGGCCATCAGGGTTTGAGTTTTTTTGAGCCCGAAAGGGGCTTCCCGTGGGGGACAGTGAATGTGATCGTTGCGCGAAACAACTGGTAGCGAATTTCCCCTGCTCAAGTTAATTTTTATATGCCCGGATGTCGCTGATCCTGGGACGAGGGCGTTTTAAGGGCTGCCCCCTCATGAATTTTGATGGGGCATTTTTGACACCGTAACCCCTTTTTTTGGGAAAAAGTAACTGCTAGTAAGTTTCCCTGTGGCCTAGGGTGGCTTGTTTACCTTGGCTTTGAGGGAAAAGAAAAATTTTTTCTTTTCAATGTTTACAAGGGAAAAATTTCCCCAAACCACTTCAAACCCCCATAACGAATGGGAATTTTTTTTTTTTTAAAAATTTTTAAAATGTAAATAGTGGGGTTCCGCATAAGGGGTTTTATAGTAGATTTGGGTTTATTTTGATTTGGGGGACCACCCTGATTCCTGTTTTTGAAAAAAAAAAAAAAAGTTTTTGGAGTGAAAATTTAAAAAGTTGAGGGAAACCCAGGAAAAAAATGGAATTTTTTCAGTTTAAAAAAAGGGAGGAGGGCTTTTAAAAAGGGAGTTTGAGGTATTGGGAAGAAAGGGGGAATATTTTGAGGAAATTTTTTAAAAGTTGATAAGATAGGGAAGCGTGATTTGTTTGTTATAGGGAAGGAGGAAAAACATCTTGTTGGAGTGGGAAAAAGGCCCGTTGTGGGTGTGGGGGAAGTTTGTGAGGCCCGTAGGTAAAATTTAAAAAGGGGGGAAGGGAGCTGGGATTGATGGGGAAAAAAGATAGAAAAAGTTAGAAGCAGGTGGGGGGGTATAGTTTTTTGGGGTGGTTGGGCTATTTTTTTAATTTTAAAAGTATGGAAAAAGGGGAAAAGGGCCCCGGGGTTGGCAGAGAGCATGAATTAGTTCCTTTGTAAAAAAGGCAAAGGGGGGAAAAAGGGGTGCCAAAAAAAAAATAAAGGGGGTAAGTCTAAGTAACCTGGTTTAAAATGTTTGGGAGATTTTTTATTGAAAAGAATTAAGAGTAAGAGGAGAATTGGGGTAGCAGATGAAAAAAAGGGGCTTTTGGGGAAAAGGGGGGGGTGTGTGGACCCGGGGTTTACAGTGAAATTAAGTGAACAGGGATTTAGATAAGGCCCCAAAGGTTTTTTTGGGTTTTTTGGATTTGGAAAAGGCGGGATTAATTTTACAGGGGGGAATAGGGGGGCCCAAAGTGGCAGAAAGTTGCAGGGGGGTTTGGGAAGGAGGTAGGTTTTCTGAAAGCAGTGAAGAGTTTTTCGAGGATAGTGAGGCTCAAGGGGTTTTTTTAAGTAGGGAAAGGGGGGGAGATTATTTCCCGTTAAAAATTTGGCCCCTTTGACAAGGGTGTGGGGATGGGCATTTTGGGGTTGGGTTTTAAAAAATTTATAGATGGGGTTGGGAAGAGAAAGGGAAAAAACGAGTCGGGGAGGAAAGGGGGGAGGGTTTAAAAAATAAAAAAAATCAACATTTAAAATGGGGGGTTGCTCCCGTTGCTCTTTTTCTGATGACACTGTGCTCCTTGGGGGATTCTGAAAAGGGAAATTGCGAGGTTGGGGGAAGAATTTTGGGGTTTTGGGTTTGTAAAAGAAAAAAATTTAAAAATAAATACAGGGAAAAAAAGTAAGGTTATGAGGATAACCCAAAAAAAAATTAGGTGATTTAAAGATTGGGGTATTTAGATTGGGGGGAAAAGGGGTATGGAGGGGTGGGAAAGTATTAGATATTTTGGGGGTGGGGCGTGTTGCGGATTTTGGGGCATGAAAGAGGGGGTTTAATTATAGAATTTTTATGGGGAAAAAAAGGGGGGGTTTAAACGGTGCCCCTTAAAGGGGTCTGTGGAGACAAAGAAATTTGCCCTTGGAGGGGAAAAAGGGGAATGTAAAGAGGTATAGTTTTACCCAAAAGCTTTTATGGGTGTGAAGAAGGGTGTTTAATGTTGCCCGCGGGGGGAAGGCGGAGGCAGTGGAGAGGGCATGTCTGAGGGAATGTTTTTGTGTGTAATTTTTTTTTTTTTTTCAAGGGGGAATTGTTTGTTTGGGGAAATTGGGGGGAGATGCGGGAAATTTCCCAAAAAAGTTGGCCCGAGGGCTGGGGGGAAAGGTTTGTTGAGGTGGTTCCCGGAAAATTTTTGGGGAGGGAAATTTTGGGGAAAAGAAAAGGCTTTCCAAAAGGGGTTTTCAGTTGTTGTGGAAAGGGAAGGGGGGGGTAGGGTCGGCCAAAGGAAAAGGTTTTTGGGGGGAGGGGGAAGTTAAAAGGGGGTTTTGTTGTGGGGGGGCTTGGACTTTAAACAGGCTTTCGTAAAGGTTTTTTGATGGTTTTGATGGAGGAAAACAAAGGTTTTTTTAAAACTTGCGTTTCTGTTGGAGTTTTTGAGCAAAATAACATTTATGAAGGGGGGGTTTAGGGAAACCGGCAGGCCGAAATTGAGTCCTTTGGGGGGGGGAAGTACAGTGCCTGCCTCTGAAGGAAAGGGGGGTTAATGTTGCAGGGTTTTAAAAGAAGTGTGTAAAGCACCCCTTTTGGGAAGGCGTGTGGAATGAAAGATGGTGAAAGTTTTTTTTTTTTCGGGGCCCCCCTGCTTGGTGGGAATTTTGGCCAGTGTTTTTTTAAAAATTTAAAAATTTTAAAAATTATTTTTTTTAAAGGGGGATGGTGTTTGTGTACCAGAAATGGAAAAAGGGTTTTAAAAATTGAGTCTTCAAAAGAAGAATGTAAAATGCTGGGCATGCTTTTCCAGCATACTTTATCAGGTTTGGTTAAACCCCCATCATTGCGGGGCATTTTCTGGGCTCAGCACTACTTTACAGGGTTTTAGCCCATCATTTCTGAAACATGCTGTCTCAGGGAATACTTTATCAGGGTTGCCCATCATTTTGGTCTGCTGTCTCAACACTACCTTTTTCAGGTTTTGTAGCACCCTCATTTTCTGGTCATTTCTGTTTCAAACACTACTTTATCAGGGGGGGTAGGCACCTTCATTGTGGTCATGCTGTTCAGAATACTTTATTTAGGGGGTAGCAAACCCCAAATTTCTGGTTTTATGCTGTCTCAGCATACTTTATCAGGTTTTAGCCCATCATTGCTGGCTTTCTGTCTCAGCATTCTTTTCAGGGGTAGCCCCCTTTATTGCTGGTCATGCTGTTCGCACACTTTATCGGGTTTTTAGAAACCCTCATTGCTGGTCATGCTGTTTTCCGCACTACTTTTTCAGGTGTAGCACCATCATTGCTGGTCATGCTGTCTCAGCACTACTTTATTTAGGTGGTAGCACCATCATTGCTGATCATGCTGTCTCAGCACTACTTTATCAGGTTGTAGCACCATCATTGCTGGTCATGCTGTCTCAGCACACTACTTTATCAGGTGTAGCACCATCATTGCTGGTCATGCTGTCTCAGCACTACTTTATCAGGGTGTAGCACCAAACATTGCTGGTCATGCTGTCTCAGCACAAATTTTATCAGGTTTTTAGCACCATCATTGCTGGTCATGCTGTCTCAGCACTACTTTATCAGGTGTAGCACCATCATTTGCTGTCATGCTGTCTCAGCACTACTTTATCAGGTGTAGCACCATCATTGCTGGTCATGCTGTCTCAGCACTACTTTATCAGGTGTAGCACCATCATTGTGGTCATGCTGTCTCAGCACTACTTTATCAGGTGTAAACACCATCATTGCTGGTCATGCTGTCTCAGCACTACTTTATCAGGTTGTAGCACCATCATTGCTGGTCATGCTGCTCAGCACTACTTTATCAGGTGTGCACCATCATTGCTGGTCATGCTGTCTCAGCACTACTTTATCAGGTGTGTAGCACCATCATTGCTGGTCATGCTGTCTCAGCATACTTTATCAGGTGTAGCACCATCATTGCTGGTTTATGCTGTCTCAGCACTACTTTATCAGGTGTAGCACCATCATTGCTGGTCATGCTGTCTCAGCACTACTTTATCAGGTGTAGCACCATCATTGCTGGTCATGCTGTCTCAGCACTACTTTATCGGTGTAGCCCATCATGCTGGTCATGCTGTCTCAGCACTACTTTATCAGGTGTAGCACCATCATTGCTGGTCATGCTGTTCTCAGCACTACTTTATCAGGTGTAGCACCATCATTGCTGGTCATGCTGTCTCAGCACTACTTTTTATCAGGTGTAGCACCATCATTGGCTGGTCATGCTGTCTCAGCACTACTTTATCAGGTGTAGCACCATCATTGCTGGTCATGCTGTCTCAGCACTACTTTATCAGGTTTGCACCCATCATTGCTGAGTCATGCTGTCTCAGCACTACTTTATCAGGTGTAGCACATCATTGCTGGTCATTTCTGTCTCAGCACTACTTTATCAGGTGTAGCACCATCATTGCTGGTCATGCTGTCTCGCATACTTTATCAGGTGTAGCACCATCATTGCTGGTCATTTCTGTCTCAGCACTACTTTATCAGGTGTAGCACCATCATTGCTGGTCATGCTGTCTCAGCACTACTTTATCAGGTGTTTGCACCATCATTGCTGGTCATGCTGTCTCAGCCTACTTTATCAGGTGTAGCCCCCCCACATTGTGGTCATGCTGTCTCAGCACTACTTTATCAGGTTAGCACCTCATTGCTGGTCATGCGTCTAGCACTACTTTATCAGGTGTTGCACCATCATTGCTGGTCAGCGTCTCAGCAACTTTATCGGTGTAGCACCCATTTCTGGTCTGCTGT
>NW_026466738.1:0-10711 GCF_026875155.1 Cherax quadricarinatus
TAAAAAAAATTAAACTGCAGGGTTGGCAAAGAGATTCCAGTACCGGGGATATTGTGGAAGACACCACCCCCAGCTTGTTGTGTTGAAAGGACCCAGTCCGGGATGCTTTGATGCTGTGTTCAAAAAGACATTGGGTACACCTTTGATCTTTTTGGAAAGAGCATTGACCGGTGCCTTATCGTTTGAAAGGATTCCTACCGGGTGCACTATGCTTTGTTGAAAGAGCTTATAGGAAACTTTATTTGTCTTGCCAAAAAGCATTCCTTTACCATGCCAAATGGTTTCAAAGGATTCCAGTACCGGATCATTAGCGTGTTGCAAAACATTCAGTAGGGATGCAGATGCGTTTTCAAAAAACATTCCGACGGGGGGGTTTGTGCGTTTTAAAAAAGGGGGATTAAAGTCCCGGATCTTATCGTGTTGCCAAAAGAGCATTCCCTAGGGGTGCACTAAAACCTGTTTCAAGACATTAAAAACCCGGGGAATTGGGGTTTTGAAAAAACATCCAGTACCGGGTGAAAAATGTGTGTTGAAAGGATTTCCAGTCCGGGTGCACTGATGCTGTGTTGCAAAGAGCATTCCAGTACCGTGCATTGAGCTGTTTTGCAAAGAGTTCCCAGACCGGGTGCAAGCGTGATGAAAAGACATTCCCAACCCGGGGTGTTTTGATCTTTGTTGCAAAGAGCATTCCAGTCCCGGTGCATTATCGGGGTTTTGCAAAGAGCTTTCCCGTACAGGGTAAAGAAGACCTGCAGTTTTTTTGTCAGAAAAACCTTCATGATGACCTCTGCGTAAGAAACCCCTTACGCAGATCGGTCATCAGACCCCGGACTCGGGCCCCTCGCCACACAGCCTCTCAACTTCAGCTTGGGTGAGTTACAGCCTTTTCCCCAATCGTCCCTCGATGCGATTTATTTTCCTGCGGCGCTGAGCCACACTTCCCCTGTTCCACACTTTTCCACGCTGCTTTCACCCCCGGGAGTCACACTTTTCCACGCTGCTCCACCCCTCGCACAAAAGTTCTACGTGGCCACCACAAAGTACAACGATGCCACTGTATAGTGAAACTATGGCCAACCAGAGCTATTTTAATTAAATAAAGAGACAAAATTATTGACAAAGAAATTTTTAAAGGTCTTCATCCCCCCCCCAGTCTTGACAATGGTGCCGGGTTTTTCCTCTGCAGATGGTATCAGTCCCCAATCAAATACTTGGGCCCCCTCAGCTTTTTTCAAATTTTTTTCCCTCAGCCCAAAGGGTTTCCCCCCAAACTTTACTGGGTTTTTTCCCCCCCCCTTTAAGTGGGGGTTTGGCCCCCCCGCCCCCGGGGTTTTCCCCCCAGTTAAAAACAAATTTTTAAAAAAAATTTAAAACCTTTTTTCCCCAAAAATTTTTGGAAGGTTAAGAAAAAACTTTTTGGGAAACGGGGGGGGTTGTAAGATGTTTAAGTCTTTTAAAAATTTTTTTGAGGCAAAAATAAGGAAGGGAATCTCTAAGAAAAAAAAACTCCGGGGGAAAAAAGTAACATTAAATTTGGGGAAACCCCTTGAGGGGTACGCAAGGATTGTCAAATTTTCAGGGCCTGTGGAGTACCCCTTAAAAAAATAATGGTTTTCTTATTTTGAGGGCCCGTCAACTTTGAAAACCCCCAACCGCGGGGGACCCATGTGGATACCCCCGGGGGGGTTAAGGGGAAAAAATGTCGGGGGGGTAGGGTTTTGGGGGTTTTGGGGGGGGGGGTTTTTTTTTTTAAAAAAACCCCCCCGAAAAACCCCCCCCCCTTTCCCCCTTTTTTTTCCCCACCCCATTTTGGGTTTTTTTAAAAACCCCCAAAGCCCGAAAACGTTTTTACCCTTTTTCCCAAAATTTTTTTTTTTTTGAATTTTTTTGGGGGCCCTGGTGGGGGCGGTGGGGGTGGGGTCGGGGGCGTGCGGGGGGGTTGGGTGGTTGGGTTTTTTGGGGGGGGGTTTGGGGGGGGTGTTTGGGGGGTTTGGGGGGTTGTTTTGTGTTTGGAGTGGTGGTCGGGGTTGCGTGTGGGTTGGGTTTTTGTTGGGTGGGGTTCCCCCCTGAAAAAAATTTTCCGGCCGGCCTTTTGGGCCCCTCTCAAAAGCCCCTTCTAATCTTGGAATTTTTTTTTTAGTTTTTTTCCCCCCCCCTTTTTTTATTATTCCGCCTTCTTTCTGCTTTTGTAGTCTTGGTCTTGGTCAAAACCTTTTCCCCGTAAAGCCCAACTTTTCCCCCCTTTTCTCCCTTGTAGGGGTCCATAGTTTGGGGCAATGGGCTTTTCCGCCTTCCCGGTGGGTTTAAAACAGGACAATTTAGTTTGAAATTGGACAACCCTTATCACCGGTTTCCGTTTTCCGGGGGGGGTTTGCGGTTTCCCCCTTTTTTTGGCGGGGTAAAAGGGGAAAATGAAACTTTTCCATGGGTACCCCAAGAAAAGGGGGGGGAGAAAAATAAAAGCATTAGTGAAAGGGGGGGAGGAAAAAAGGTTGGCCGGGTTTTGGAAAGGGTTTGTGGGTTTTTTAAAGGGTAGCAAATTTTTTGGGTAGATTTTACCAATTTGGGGGTTTAAAAAAGGTTTAATAAAGGGGGTTTTAAGGGATTTAAGCTTGTCTAAAAATTCTGTTTTTTTTTCCCCGAAAAATATTTTTTTAACCCCTTTTTTTTTGACCTTTGTTTAAAGTTAAAATTTTTTTTTAAATTTTTTTGTTCCCTTACTATTCCCGATCCCTTTAGAAAGTAAAAGGGGCTTCTCCCAAAAATTTTGGGGACTTGGAAATTGTGGGGAAAAAAGGGGGGGTGGGAATCCCCCCCCAATAGGCTGGATTCCCAACTAACGGCTTTTTAAATTTTAAAAGTTTTTTAAGAAAAATAAGGGGGGTTTTTGGGGTTTTTGTATAGCATATTAAGGGGATTTGGGAAACGGCAAAATTTTTCGAGCGAATTTTTATTTTTTTTCCCCCCCCCTTTGGTTAAATCTGCACAACACACACTCGGGGGGGGGAGAAATTGTGACCCATTTTAAGGGTTGACAACTTTTTGATCAAGGGCAAAAGGCACACCAAAAAGCGGGTTCGTACATGACAGCCAGCACGGTTTTAAAAATGGCAGTCCTGGGATCTCTGGTATACCGTGTGAGCCCTCGTGACCCGGGTGAAACTGACACCTCAGTGACACCACCCCCCATTTTAAAACCACCGTCCACCATCCCCACTTATACCCCCCGTCCAGCTCCCACTTAGGGCCACCGTCCGCAATCTCCATTAGGGCCACCGCCACCATCTCCACTTATACCACCGTCCACATCTCCACTTAGGCCAGCCCCAGCTTCCACTTAGGCCCCCGTCCACCATCTCCATTATGACCACCGTCCAATCTCCACTTATGACCACCGCCAGCATCCCCATTTATCACCACCGCCCAACATCTCCCATTTATCACCACCGTCCAAAATCTCCACTTTGACCACCGCCCAACATCTCCACTATGACCACCGTCCCATCTCCATTTATACCACCGTCCAACATCTCCACGTAGACCACCGTCCAACATCTCCACTTATACCACCGCCCAAAAAATTCCATTATGACCACCCCCCAAACCCCCCCTTATGACCCCCGTCACTCAACACCGGGGAAATCTTCTGTAACACTCCCGAGAAATACAATTTTTTCAAAATACAATGACTACGACCACGATTTATAAGGGAGTGATTGTTGCAAAATACATCGTCGATCAGAAGCCTCCACTTTGGACCAACAATATACGACCAAACCAAAAAAGATTACGTAGTCAGTATCTTAGATCTGGCAGTGGGAAACTTCAGCCTTATAGACATTGTACGAAGCTTACAGAGAACAGATACCCGACAACCGACCAAATCTGACAACCACCTGATGAAAAAGGTATTTTTTTTTTTTTATCGATAACGAAATACACGGTATTTCATACCATCCTAATGGGAACCCAGAGAATGTCTTACATCTGACAGATATTATAAAGCCCCAAGTTACCCAAATAAAAATAAAGCCCGGGAAAATTTCAGCAACAACAGAATAACAGCAATACACAGTCAACAGCACACGAGTAGTAGCACACATCAGTAACACAATACAAAAACGCATAACCAACAGCACACACACCCGCACAACACAACAAGAGACCCGGGGCCCCAAAATTTTTCAGGGTGTTACTCCGCGTTTGGGGGCCCTGGGTATCAGGCGGGAAAAAAACGTTAACCCCCCAGGATAACCACCTAAACCGTCCCCTTTTCTGCACATCTTTTCAGCTTAAATCGATCTCTTCTAATGCCTGGGGGGGGAATTTTTTAGTTTGTGGCGCCCGGGCGAAGGTCGTGAGGGCGGGGGGTACTTCACTGGGTTACCACTCTACTCACTCCAAGCAACAGAATCCGTCAGCGAGGATAACACTACAGGCGACGCACTTTAGGGTAAAACGAGCCTTGAGGAAAATTTGCTGGGGGTCGGTGTAGTGGGTTGAAGATGGGGTGTGTCTGTGTTCTGGGGTGAGGGTCGTGGGGAAAGGCGGGAATCCCCGGGTCATCCTGAACACTGCGTGGGGCGCCCCCATCACTGCCAAAAACACCCTCACCCCCACCTATTTCATTATTTTTCCCATGCTTCACCCCGTATAACCACCTTTGTTATTTTTCCCCCGCTCGAGGGTGTGGTGACGGATGTATGGCCGACGGGGGAAGTAAGCAAAGAGGGAAAAAAGAGGAAAAGGAGACGGGGAAAGGGGAAAAAAATTTAAACCGGGGGAAATTTTCCCCCTTAAGCTGATTGTTGGACCGATAAGTGGGATTGGTGGGGGAATCCCCCCGCCGGCCCCCCCGCCACCAGGCCAGACCTCTGAACCTCTCAAATGGCCTCAGGGGTTTTTACCATGTTTCCTAAACCCCCCAGCTTCCCAAGACCCCACAAATTTCTCCACCCCTTTGGGGACCAGGCCAAACTATTCGAAGAAGTGTGGCGACATTCTTGTTGTATTTGGTGCTGGATTAAGGGGTCCCCGCTGGGGGCCGGGTAATCTTTTCATTGATATTTTAATTAACATGTGTCTACAAATCGCGCCGCTGGTCAAACAGCGGGAATGACAATAGAAGGGTGGAGAGCAAGGGGGGGGAATGGCTGTTGGGACAGTTTCCCACGCTGCAGAGGTTTTAGTGAGAGTTTTCTTGGGCCCCTCCTCTCAACTGCCCCCCACTTTCCCTTCCTTGTAGTGTTTAAAATATGTATGGGTCTGTCCCCATCACTTGCGCTAACTCATTCACTCCCGACGCTTTAAGATTGAAAAAAACTTCCTATGATCCCTGTGCTCATGGTTTCAATTTCCAGTTGTGCCCCGAGTTTCCATTTCTCGCCCTCAAAAAGCCTGTTCATGTCTGCCCCTGTCAATTTCCCCCACTGTTTTGTATGTTTTATCATGTCTACTGGGTTTTTGTCCTCCTGTGTCGTTATTTCAATCTGTTTCTCTCCCGAGCCAAGAACAAACCTTGGGTTTCTACTTTACACTTTTTCGAGTTTCTTAAAATCTTTTTTTCAGGTAAGGGTTCCATGCTGGTGTTCCCAAAACCCAAAAGTCCCGGAAAGACTGTTGAGATTTCCCGAAGGTTTTTTTTACATTTGCCAGAGGAATTTGGCTGCAGAGGCGTTCGAATGTGAGCCTCTGGTGATATACTGGGGGACTGTGTTTACTCAGGGGAGTGAAAGATCACCCTCGCCCTTTATCTATCCCCCTTTCTGGCTTCTTGCTCTTTCCTGTCTTCATGACCCTTTCATTTTTTGGGGGGGTTAATTAAGCAGCCCCCTTTCTCACCCTCTTTTCAATTTTCCATATCCCTACGGGGGAACGTTTTCCTTGTCATTATCTGTTTTTTATTCTCATCAGGGTTTTCACCCCCGTGTATATTGAATCAGTCCACTGGAATATCGTTCACACAACAAGGAAAAGTTGGCCCCGTGGGGAAACCCCGCTAATTACTCTTCCCAGTTATGACGTCTCTTTCCCGGCAGCACTCTTTTTTTTGCTGTCTAAGAAAATGCAGTCCCCCAAAATCCTCCTCTCTCTCTCTTTTGTTATTTTGTTATAGAACCGCAAAAATTTCTTTTTCCCTTAAAATTTTTTTTTGGATTTTCCCCGGAGGGTTAGCCACCAGGGGTAACCCCCGAAAGGGAGTGCATTATCGAGGGGCGTCTGCTTATTTCCATTTGGGGGCCTCAAACTTGTCCCCGGATGCGACCCCCACCAGTCCGACTAAAACTCAGGTACCTACTTGCTAGGGACCCGGGCAACGGTGTAAATAAAAACCTCCAAATGTTTCACCCCCCCGGGGAACGAACCCGGGGCACACGTGTAAGCGAGAGCTTTTCCAGCCAGGGCCCCGGGGCCCGTGACTTGGGTATTGTTTATGAAATAACTTCTCTTTGAGTCTTCTACCATTTCTACCCGTTAAATTTTTCCATAACTTGCATGGTATACATGTCAGAGAAATGGGCTGTAGTTGAACTCTCCCCTTTGTCTCATTCTTAAATATAAAAACTACACTTGCTGTCTTCCAAATCTATTGTAACTGCCCCCTATTTTTGATTTACTGCGGAAACCTAGCTAGTGGTTTAGACAATGTTTCCCACCCTTTCGCAGAAACTAGGTGACTCGTTTTTTAGGTCACATTGCCCCTTTATGTATCCGGTCCACCAAAATTTTTTTTGACCTTTTTCACCTGTTGTGTGGGTGTATCCAGACTTGTCGAGTCCTCCGTTTCCCTTTTCTGGTATTACCGCAGTTTCCAAGGAGAAGATATCTTCAAATCGTATTATCAACATTTCATAGACTTCCCCTTTTCGTTGTTTGCAAATTTTCCTCCGTCCTTCCTTCCTCAGTCGAATTCTCACTTCTTTGTTCTCGTCTGTCCTTTCTTTTTTGTATTTTTCACTCTCTTACTTTTTTTTTTTGCCCACCTGTATCTTGTTGAACCAAGAGCTTTTCCTTTACTTTCTAGTTTTTGCATCTTCGGGATAAGGGTTCCTCAGCTTCCCTTCACTTGCCATCTAGAAACTCCATCATCTCTCCACTTACTGTAGGTACCTTCCCAAATTACTGCCCCAACCCCAAAATTTAGGGAAACCTCTCACCCCCCATAATTTCCTCCCTTTAATTTTTGGTTTTTTTCTGTCCCCACCCACTCCTTTTGGGTGTGGTTGGGACCACCTAATTGGGGGTTGCAGGGGTCGAGACTCGTCCTCCCGCTTTTTCACTGAACGCTACTAGAAACCATCCCCGGCCGGGGTTGAACCCGCGGGCAGAGAGCTAAAAAATACAGCCCCTGCGTTGCCACTAGTGGTAACACGACGGGGTGGAGTTTTGAGACCCTGACCGCGGGTTAATCCCGGGAGGGGGAGGTTTGTTTGCTGTGTCATTACGATTTTGTGATCAAAGCTACAACCCCTCCCTCCCTGCTCCATGACTTTATCATCCTCATCTTAAAGTATAATGGTTTTTTTCCTCCATACCTCACTTGCTTGATATTCCCCTTCCGACAAATTATGACGAAGAAATACTTCCAAATCCCCTTTGGGCTCATTGAGTCTTAAGCTTCCAATATGACCCCTTTTTTCTGTGCCCCCCCTCTGGAACATCCTGTCTCTTACTGTGTCTCTGTATACATACTACATCGCCACGAAACAAGTGGATTAAGAAATATTTTAATCTCCCCCCCGTTGACTTTGAATGATTAAAAAACCTTCACATCAGTTTCCCAGGCTTTGCTATCACTGATCAAGGGATTCGCAGTCCTGGGGTTAAAATGCCTTTTAAAATTCAATTTCCTTTTGTGGCATATATATGTCGTGCCTATAGGTAAAACTTTCATTTCGGCTTTAAATAGGCAAAAAGCGAAAATTTTGCATGCAATAAATTTTACAAAAATCATTCTTAACCTAACAAAAAAAAATTATTTATTAGTTTTTTTATTATTAAATTTTTGTAAACTATCTAAAAATATTTTATTGGATTAGGCAAATTAAATTGCGCTTGTTAAATAAGGGTTTAAGTTTCCTAAAGTTCTTTTGGTAAAAAATCATAATTTTTATATTAACAAAAATTGAGAAATATATCTTTAAATAATATATATATATATATATAAAAAATTATATATATATATATATATTAAATATAATATATATATAATATATAAATATATAAAATATAAATATATATATTATATATAATAAAATAATATATAAAAAAATATAAAAAATTTTTGGGGGGTTTTTTTTGGGTTTTGGGTGGGATAAAAATTTTTAAATATAATATATTATAAAAAAAAAAAAAAAAAAATAAAAAAAATAAAAAAAATTTTAAATTTTTTCTTCAAAATTTTTTAAATAGAGAAAAACTTTTTAGAGGAAACAAAACTGATTACAATGGTCAATTATTAAAGATCAGGATTTCCCCCAGCCCTCCAAGCCGGACGCGAGCCAATTTCCCAGCAAGCTTTTCCCCCTCGGTGGCCCCATGCGGGCGCTGAACATGAAGGTGGCTGCCCTTGGGTCCCTGTGTGTCGAGAATCTGAACCCAATTCTTAAGGGAAACTGGGGTTTTTTTTTTCCCAGCCCAAGGTCTCTACCCCACGGGGAAAAATTGATACTGTTGGCTTATGTTCCGTACTTGCTGATTTTGTACTCCTCCCTGTGGTCAGCAGCTCCTCCCTGTCGCCCCACACTGTGATGGATATGGGTATCAGCCAGTGGGGGCACACAGGTATAGTCCCATGCTAAGAGCTTCCATTCTTCCAATGATAGATGGTGATCCCGTCGGGGCGTTTTGCTGGATTGTGGGTATTGTTGGCTGCTAGTGCCCGGGGCTCCCTCTCGGCTGGGGCATCCAGCTTTTAGCAAGGGTTCTCTTGATGATGTCGTTGACCTCATTGTGTCTTGTTTGGGTTTTTGGAACAGTTGAGACATGTAAACCATATTGGTTGGCTTGCGCTTCGCCGCAAATACACATATATTCCGTGTGGATTGGGGCAGCAAGGCGCAGAGCCACTGCAATACGGAGGGTCTTAGGGTCTAGGCACGTTCCCATTGCCGATATGGGAAAATGTTTGGAGGAAGTCTCCGGAGTGAGGTGCTCTCACAGCCTGGAAAATGGGCAGTCTCCCTGTCTGATGTTACAGCCCTGAGCAGTTGGCAAAACACCTTTTCAGTGATCGGGCCATCCCAGCTTGACTGTTTGTGAGCCAGGGCTGCACTAGGGTTTGGTGCTGGGGCAGCAAGAGTCTCCCATTCAGCGATGGCACTGGCATAGTTAGGGTCCTGATTCCTGCTGATCACTGAGGTTTTCAGAAGAAATTTTTCTTATTAATTCGTTTGATGCTATGGAAGAGGATAGGAAAGCTGGTAGAGCAATCTGGGAGGATCTGCGTACCCCAGCCCCACAAGCCTGACCGGGAAATGAGGCTTGCAACCACTGTCCATCTTTAAGGGAAAGATTTAATACACTTTCTAGCATGGCCTTAAGGAGAGAGTCATATTCCTTGAGATTCGGACTGCTGAAGGCTGGGGAGCATCTCAGAAAGTAGGTTATTTTTGGGGTTGACAGGCACCTGGTGAGTAGGTAGAAGGCATCATGTTGATCAGTGTCTTTCATCCTGCCCTTCCATCGTCCGTAGGTCTGAGATTTTTTTTTTCTAGGATCAGATCGATTGCAAGGGTGTTAAAGGGAAAGTAAAGAGGAACTTAGCATACCTTTGGCTAATCTTTTTAACATATCACTACAAACTGGCATAGTGCCTGATAAGTGGAAAATGGCCAAATGTAATACCTATTTACAAGCAGGTGACAGGTCCTTGGCTTCGAACTATAGACCAATAAGGCCTTACCTCCATAGTGGGAAAATTTTTGGAATCAATAATTTCCGAAGCAATTCGTAGCCATCTTGACAGGACAGATTGATTAATGAATCTCAAAACGGTTTTACAAAGGCATTCCAGTCTTACGAATTTACTAAACTTTTTTCACTAAGGTGTTTGAGGAGGTAGATCATGGTAATGAATATGATATTTTGTATATGGATTTCAGTAAGGCTTTCGATAGAGTTCCACACCCGAAAGGCTACTGAGGAAACTTAAGGCATACGGAATAGGAGGAAAAATTTTATCCTGGGTAGAGGCAAGGCGACAAATAGGCAGCAGAGAGTTTGCATAAATGGGGAGAAATCAGAATGGGGGCACGTCACAAGCGGTGTTTCCTCAGGGTCAGTGTTTGGGCCCGTTGTTTTTTTCACAATTTACATAAACGACATAGATGAGGGAATAAATAGCGACATAAGCAAATTTGCTGATGACACCAAAATAGGCCGTCCAATTCATTCTAATGAGGACACTAGAGCACTCCAGGATGATTTGAATATTATAGACTGATGCAATGTCGGAGAAGTGGCAGATGCAGTTTAATATTGACAAATGCAAAGTTTTTAAATGTTGGACAGTTAAATAACCATGCCACATATAAACTAAATAATGTAGATCTTAATCTACTGATTTCGAAAAGGATTTAGGATTTCTGGTTAGCATAAAACTAAAACCAAGACAACAGTGCATTAGTGTTCGCAATAAAGCTAACAGAATTCTTGCTTCATATCTAGAAGTTTTAAAAAAACAGAATCCCAGGTTGTTATTCCCTCTATA
>NW_026466739.1:0-13496 GCF_026875155.1 Cherax quadricarinatus
AAAGCCCACTGAACTACACTACAACCACAAGCCACCTACCTTCAGTACAAATAAACCCACACATAATTCCACACAAGATTACACACACACACACACACACACACACACACACACACACACACACACACTACCCCCCCCCTCCACCACCGACAACTCACTACTTCCCCTGATCCCTCCCCTCCCTCGTTCACCCTCCCCTCCCCCGTTCACCCAGACCCTCCTGACCCCTCCCCACTCCTCTCCCACATAGCCACAGTTCCTCCTCTACCTCCCCCCCCACACTCTGACATACACACTACTAACCTAACATACAGAACTACATAGGTTTCCCACTCTGAGGCAATCAGGATAAAACAAAAATGGGTTGTCAGAGAGCAACAAGAAAAACCAAGGGACAGGAGGAGGAAGCTGCAAAGGAAGATTGGGCAGCAGAGCTCATAAAAAGAGATCATGAATGGGAAAAGAAACTAGAAGAACTTAGCTTGAGAATGGAAGAGAGGATAGATATGGAAAGCAGGAAGTGGGAGCTGCATATCAAAGCAGCAGAGGCTAGGATACAGAGTTTAGAAGAGGAACTAAAAAATCTGAAACAGCCTAAAGAACTAAAGAATATTTTGGGATTGACAACAGAGACTGCTACCTCAGCCACAAATAAGGGACTGTAGGGAAAGAAGGGGCACAACTGCATGGGGAGGCTCTATCACAGGAGACTGTAGTAAATGAAAGAGCTAAGCTTTATGTGGAGGCCCTAACAGACAACAACAGAGCCCAAGGAAAGCCGAGAAGGGAAAATGACAGGCCACTGACCCCAAGTACATTAGCCAGTGAAACTGAAGAAAGGAAAGCTGCAGTGCAGGAAACCAAATTAAATGAGGGGATACACAGGGATAAGCAGTGGGAGAATGAAAGGGTGAGGTCAGTCTTTGTGTATGGGCTCCAGGAAGCTGAAGGGGAAACATATGAAGCAAGAAAACAAGGGGAAAAAAAAGCAATTGAAAGCATCATGAAAGCAATAGGAGAAG
Organism: Cherax quadricarinatus; assembly: GCF_026875155.1. Lineage (NCBI taxonomy): Eukaryota > Metazoa > Arthropoda > Malacostraca > Decapoda > Parastacidae > Cherax > Cherax quadricarinatus. The sequence goes on from NW_026466739.1 coordinate 1,023, forward strand.
ACGACATGACCCAGCTGGAAAATTTTCGGAGAATAGGGGGTTTGTAAAAAAAAGAACCCGGCCAGTGAAAGTGACCTTCAAGGCAGAAGCGACTCGGACCAGGATCCTGCAGGAGAAAGCACGATTAAGGGACATGCCGGCATACAGGAAGGTGTATCTCGACCGCGACAGATCACAAGAAGAAAGGCAGAAACTGAGAGAGATGTTACAAAGGCGAAAGGAGGAAAGAGAGGGGATGGAGAAGACAGACAGGAGATCCCAGACCCAGGAAGAAGATCAAATACAGCCTCCCTCACACTTCCTATAGAAGCCTCCCAACCAGGTCAACACCAGTCAACAAACACTCTAAATCAAAACACCCATTCCACACCAATGCCCCCACCCACTACATTACAAACTCCACCCTATAAAGCAACACCCATAATCCTTACCGGTCACCCACTTTCGCCCAACCCCAATATACCTCCAGACCACAGTCTTACAAAAGAAGTATGAAGGGTGGTATACAAATGCAGATGAATAACAAACAAGTATGAGAGTGGCACGAAAGATCAAAGGACATTCCCAACATAAAAGCACTCACATAAACAAAACTCACCATAATAATACAGATTCAATCTTTCACCGGATACCAAATCCGCAGGAAAACAGAGGGAGGAGAGGGGGAGGAGGAGTTGCACTTGCCGCTCATTAAAAACCAGGGATTTTGAGAAAATGGAAGGAATGTATGGCATGGCGAAAGGGACTACTTTAGTAGGAAGCAATCCATTCTGAGGGACATAAGGTGATATTGCAGAATGTACAACCCACCACAGAACTGAGGAGGCAGAGAAGAATATGATGAGAGCAACAGGCAATGATCGACATCACTAGCCTAGGGTGGCCAGGAAGCAGCACATGGGAGGAGCAAATTACTAGTTTATGGGTGAATTCAATCACAAAGATTGACTGGGAAAACCTTGGAGCCCCATGGGTCCCGAAACTATGGAGAGCCAAATGATGGATGGGTTACTGGAAAACCTCATGCATCAACATTTAGAGACACTACCAGAGAGAGGAGGAGAGGATAACCAGCAAGACTGGACCTGAATTCACCAGAGTAGTTCGCACATCGAGGTATTCATGTATGAAAGGCCTCTGGGATCAGTGATCAGTGGATTCTGAGCTTCAACTACATATTGAGCACCAATTGGAGAGGAGTAGCAGGAATAGGCAGGGAAAAACGCAAACTGCAAAATGGGGGGAATTACCTCAGGCATGAGGAACTTCCTTCAAACATTCAGTGGGAGAGGGAACTGACAGGAAAAACCAGTACAAGAAAAGATGGACTATGTAGCCACAAAATCAAGGAGGCAGAGGAGAGGTTATGTTCCCAATGGAAAACAGAAATAATGGGAAGAACAAACGAGTCCCTTGGTATCACCCAATGGTGTAGGGAGGCAAAAACTAGTGTACTAGAGAATGAAAAGGTAGGCAGAAGGACAGAGAACTCGGAAAAAAAAGAATCAGCCGAAGAGACCAGGAACGAATATGTCACAGATCAGAAGGGAGCTCAGAGACAATATGAAAATGACATAGCATCAAAAATAAGACTGACCCGAAGCTGATTGAACAGCCACATCAGGAGGAATAACAACAGTCAAGGAACCAGTAATCAGACTGAGGGAAGGGTGATGGGTGAATACACAAAAACGACCAAGAGGTATGTCAGGAGCTCAACACAAGATTTTAAAAGAGGTATTTACAGTGAACCTAGTAGGACTCCAGGAAATCAGAACAGGGGGCACACCCGAAAGTGCTGGATGAGGTACATAAAACCAAGGAGGAGGTGAAGAAGCTGCTATGCGAACTTGACACCACAATGCGGGGGGGGGGGACCAAACAACATCCTCCATGGTCCTTAAAGAGGGAGCAGAGATATTGTGTGAGCCATTAACAAAGATCTTCAACACATCACTTGAAAACTGGGGCAACTCCCTGAGTATGGAAAATGGCAAATGTAGTCCCAAATTTTTTAAAATGGAGACAGGTACAATAGCACCTAAACAACAGACCTGTATCACTAACGGGTATAGATGCAAGGTCAAGGAGAAGAACATCAGGTGTAGAGGGTGGGGCACCTGAAAGAAACAAGTTAAAATTGACAACCAGCGACGGTTGTCAGGAAGGAAAATCCTGTGTCCACAAACCATACTAAGTTTTATGACAAGTGACAGAATAAGACAAAGAGAGAGGGGTGATCGACGGCATAGTTTTGGACTGCAGAAGGCCTTCGACACAGTTCCTCATAAGAGGTACTGCAAAAGCTAGAGGATCAGGCACACATAACAGGAAAGGCACTGCAATGGAACATAGAATACCTGTCAGTGAGGCGAAAAAAAAAAAAAAACAAACGGGTAGTCATGGTACGCGACGAGGTTTCAGAGTTGGCGCCTGTGGAACAAGCGGGGTTCCACAGGGGGTCAGATCTAGGACCTGTGCTGTTCTTTGTATAAGTGAGCACGACATAACTGAAGGGAAAGACTCAGAAGTTTCCTTGTTTGTCAGAATGATCGAAGTTAATGAGAAGAATCAAATTCGATGAGTGATCAGAGCAGGACTAAAAAGAGACCAGGCCAGGCTACAAGCCTGTTCCAGCAACTGGCTTCCTTGAATTTAACCCTGCCAAATGCAAAGTCATGAAGATTGGGAAAGGGCAAAGAAGACCGAAGACACAATATTGTTTTAGGATGGCCCCCAAGACTGCAAACCTCACTCAAGGAAAAGACCTGGTGTGGAGTCTAACACCGAGCATATCTCCCGAGGCGCACATCAATCAGATAAATGCAGCGCATACGGCGCCTGGCAAACCAACTGATAGCGTTCCGATACCTCAGAAGGATTAGATTTAAAGACATCTGAATAACCATAAATGTCAGGCCCATACTGTGGAGTATTCAGGCACCAGTTTGGAAATCCACACCTAGTCAATCACGTCCAAGAAATTAGAGAAAGTGCAAAGGTTTGCAACAGGACTAGATCCCAGACTACGTGATTGTCCTACGAATAAAGGTGAGGAAATCGGCCTGAACGACAACTGAGGACAGGAGGGTCAGGAGACATGAAAACGACATATAAAATACTGCGCGGATTGACAAGGTGGACAAAGACGGGATGTCCGAGAAGGGACACAGACACAAGAGGTCACAATATGGAAAGTTGAAGACTCAGATGAATCACAGGGATTTAGGAAGTATTTCTTCCCTTTCATCATAGAGTAGTCAGGCCGTGGAATAGCTAGAAAGTGACGTAGTGAGGCGGGAACCATACATAGTTTTTAAGCGAGGTATGAATAGGAAGTCATTGAGTCAGGGAGAAAGAGGACCTAGTACGATCCAGCGAGAGGCGGGGCCCGGAGAGTGACTCGACCCCTGCAACCACAAATAGGTGAGTACAAATAGTAGTACACACACAGACAGAACACACACACTCACAACACACAACACACACACACAACACACAACACACAGCACACACACACACACAGTCAACACAACACACACACACACAATGGTACCAACACCCACCCACACCCAGTAGATAGGATAACCAGCAAGATGGACCTAGTATTCACCTGAGTAATTTTGCAGATATTGAAGACATCACATATGAAAAGGCCCCTCGTGAAACTAGTGGATCACGTGGTTCTAACTTCGAATACATAGTAGAGGTTTTCAATGAGATGGAAGCAGAAGGTCAGGAACAATGATGCCAAACTACAAGAGAGGGAACTACAGAGGGATGAAAAAATTTCCTGACGAGGTTAAGTTGGTACAGAGCCAATGGCAAGGAAATAATTAAATGAGACAATGGATATGTCAAAACATAAACAATAAAAGCGCAGAAGAGGAACAAACCCAAGGGCAACAGACAGACGGAAAACTCACCATGGACGAGCCTTATTCAATCCTGATACATTCTAATGAGGACACTAAAGCACTCTAGTGATGATTTGAATAACTGATGCAATGGTCGAGAGTGGCAGATGCATTTTAATAAAGACAAATGCAAATTCTAAATGTTGACAGGAAAATAACCATGCCACATAATAAACGAAATAATGTCGATCATAATACTACTGCTTGCGAGAAGGATTTAGGAGTTCTGGTTTAGCAGTAACCTAAAGCCAATACAACAGTGCATTAGTTGTTCGCAATAAAGCCTAACAGAATCCTTGGCTTCATATCAAGAAGCAGAAATAACAGGAGTCCTCAGGTGTTATCTTCAACTCTATACATCCTTGGTTTAAGCTCAATTTAGAGCTATGTTGGGCACAGTTCGGTCACCGTCATTACAGAATGATATAAATTCACTGTGAAAACGTACAGAGGAGGATGAAAAAGTTTTATCCCATGTATCAGAAATCTTCCCTATGAGGAACAGACTGAAGCCCGGAATCAGAACTCTCCGACCCTAAGCAATTGTTACAGTCACATCATGAATAAACTAGCCATCAAAGACCAGGTAATCAGGCTATGAAGGAAGGAGGGGGATTTTACAAGAAACCACCTTTAAGTATGTTAAGAGCTCCAGCATGAGAATCAAAGAAGTATTCACAGTGAGACAAAAAGGACTCCCAAAAAGAAGGAAAGGTGGGTACACCAACAAGGCATACAACCGAGAGGAGGAAAGATGCGCTATGGCGAACTAGATTATCTCAAAGGATATGGGGCTGGATAAGGGTCCTGAGAGGCGCTGTCTGTGTACTATAACAACAATCTTCAACACATCTATTGAAAAAGGGCGACTACTGAAGACACAAAATGTAGCCCCAAATTTATAAAAAAGAAGACAGACACGCAGCTATAAAACTACAATCATTAACGCTTATCATAAATTATAAGCAAAGTCATGTGAGAATACCAGAGGAGTGGCGTGGCACCATAGAAAGGAATATTCGTATCAACCTAAACCAGACTGAAATACATAACGGGATGGTCCTTTGCCACATACCTACAATAGTTTCTATTTGACAAGGTGACAGCAGTAAAACAAGAGAGAAAGGTTGGGTAAATTGCTTTTTCTTAGAATAAGAAGCTTCTGACTCAGTTTTCATATAAGGCAAGATTTGCAAAATGCTGGAACCAGGCAGGTATAACAAAAAGGCACTGAGGGAAGGCATCAGCGAGTCATGGTACGTTGACGAGTTCAGTGGAGGGACCGTGGTGACGAGAAGTCATTTTTGGAGTTGGAAAGGGGGGGCAGATGATGTGAGGCTTATTGCCTTGATAGGATGTCACAATCATACAACCGTAACTTCACCGCTGTAAGCAGGCTAACAATAATAGATGCATGTCACGTAAACAGATAGCTGTTCTGGTAGTATGGTCGTTGAAACCGAGGATTGTTGTTGTCACTACAGCTAAAAACCCGCTCTAGCTGTACTGAAGTCGATACGTTTCCCAGAAACAAGGCTGTTATTGAAATATGATTAATAGTAGCATAAAAGGGCCCCCCCCCCCCCCTTTTTTGTTAGTTGTGTTGTTATAGTGTATGTTTACACAGGGATATAAAACATACACGTGCATGTTACTTGCAGGATGTCATAAGTGCAAACATCAAGACAACATTTAAATGAAACACTAAAAACAATAAAACAGAGATATCCATTCTTGGTTTAACAACATCCTGGAGCAAACTGTTGCTCGACTACATTCCCCAGCAACATATGATATTCAAGACCTGCTGGGCCACCTCGTGACACAGACAATTTACAGTAAATGGGTGGAGCTCGCCTCAGCTGAGCTCTGTAAAATGATTTATCACATAGACTCTAACTTGCATGTTCCAAGGTGATTTCACTGAGGACTTTTAATTCGTATTCCGAATACAAACTGCATCAAATAACCGAGATTACATGATTTATACTCTATTTCTTTTCCATGCGTTTCGGCTTTGATAATATATTTGTATTTTAATCAAAAATAAGAAGACGAAATACCAACGTATAACGCCTTGAGCTTTATATATTTGTCATACGAACTTACATGAACAACAACATGAAAAACACACCTCAGCGATCTTACAGTGAACAATTTTTACTGTCGCATTTCGTTCAGTGAAGATCAGCTTAACTTCCTTCATAATTTTGTATTTTGATGATCACGTGTCTTCTTTCTATACATTTCCATTTATTAATTTTTATTCACTTCGTTCCATCTTCCATCAGAGCCTAATAATTTTAGACAAATTCTGCTAATGACATCGTGAGCTCAGATCAACATATAAATATATATATAATATAAAAATAATAGTAAATATATAAATAATATATGTATAATATATATGATAACTTATATATAATATAAATATATATATAAATATATAAATAAATAATATATATATATATAATGCAAAACCAACCACACTGACAAAGAATAGAGAAATTCCAGAGCGCTTTCGAGACTAACTCACATAACAATGTGACGTAGTCACGAACGCGCTTGGAATTCTCTATTCTTATCAGAGTGGTTGTTATGCATATATATAAATATATATGATATATATATATATATATATATATAAGATATCTATATATCAAAATATATATAAAATATATATATATAAACATATTTAATTATTTTCACACTGGCCGATTCCCACCAAGGCAGGATGGCCCGAAAAAGAAAAACATCACCGATCATCACTCCAACACTGTCCTTGCCAAAGGGTCTTTACTACACAGTTTTAAACTGCAAACATAACACCCCTCCTTCAGAGTGGCAGGCACTGTACTTCCAACTCACCAGACACAAGTCCGGCCTGCCGGTTTCCTGAACCCCTTCATAAATGTTACTTTGCTCACACTCCAACAGCCCGCAAGTATAAAAAAACCATTTGTCCTCCATTCACTCCTATTCAAACACGCTCACCGCATGCCAGCTGAAGTCCAAGCCCCTCGCACACAAAACCACCTTACCCCCTCCACTCCAACCTTTCTAGACCTAACCCTACCCCCCTTCCTTCCACTACAGATTGGATACACCTTGAAGTCACTCTGTATCCGCTCCTATACTCTCTACATGTCCTAACCACTCAACAACCCTTCCTTCAGCCCTCTGACAACAGTTTTGGGAATACGCACCTCCTCCTAACTTCCAAACTACGAATTCTCTGCCATTATCTTCACACCCACATTGCCCTCAGACATATAACACCACTGCATCCAGCCATCTCCTCGCTGCAACATTCATCACCCATGCTTCACACCCATATAAGAGCGTTGTAACACTATACTCTCATACATTCCCCCTCTTTGCCTCCAAGGACAAAGACTTTGTCTCCACAGACTCCTAAGTGCCAGCACTCACCCATTTCCCCTCGTCCAATTCTATGATTCACGCTCATCTTCATAGACCCATCCGCTGACAACGTCCACTCCCAAATATCAGAAATAAATTCACCTCTCCATACTCTCTCCCTCCAATCGATATCCAATCTTTCAATCACCTAATCTTGGTGGGGGTTATCCTCATAACCTTACTCTTTCCTGTATTCACTTTCAATTTTCTTCTTTTGCACACCCTACCAAATTCATCCACCAATCCTCTGAAACTTCTCTTCATAAATCTCCCAAGAGCACAGTGTCATCAGCAAGAGTAACGTGACAACTCCCACTTTATGTGTGATTCATTATCTTTTAACACCACGTCCTTTTTGCCAAGACCCACGCTTATACTTCTCGGACATCCCCAGCAATAAATAGATTAAACAACCATGGTGACATCACACATCTTGTCTAAGCCTACTTTACTGGAAATAATTTCCCCTTTCCTACATACTCCTAACTTGAGCCTCACTGTCCTCGTGAAAACTCTTCACTGCTTTCAGTAACATACCTCCTACACATACACCTGCAACATCTGCCACATCGCCTCCCTATACACGCCTCTCATACCCTTTCCAAATCCATAAATGCCCAAAACCTCTTTAGCCTTATCTAAATACTGTTATCTTATAGTTTTCTCTTGTAAACCACCTGGTCAACACACCCCCTACCTTTCCTAAAGCCCTCCTGTTCATCTGCTATCCTATTCTCCAACTTACTCTTAAATCCTTTCATAAATAACTCGACCATACACTTTTACCAGGTCATACTCAACAGACTTATCCCCCTATAATTTTTGCACTCTCTTGGTGTCCCCTTGCTTATACAAAGGAACTATGCATGCTCTCTGCCAGTCCCTAGGTACCTTACCCTCTTCCATCATTTATTAAATTATTGCACAATCACTTCCAAAACTATATCCCCACCTGCATTTAGCAATTTCTATCTATCCCTCAATCCCGCTGCCTTACTCCCTTTCATTTACCTACTGCCTCACGAACTTCCCACACTCACAACTGCTCTTCCTCAATCCAAGAAAATTTATTCCCCTTGCCCTTACACGAAATCACAGCTTCCCTATCTTCATCAACATTTAACAATTCCCAAATATTCCTCCATCTTCCAATACCTCTAACTCTCCAATTAATAACTCTCTCTCTCTATTTTTACTGACAAATCCATTTGTTCACTAGGCTTCCTTAACTTGTTAATCTCACTCCAAAACTTTTTCTTATTTTTCAACAAAATGTTGATACATCCTCACCACTCTCTCATTTTGCTCTCAATTTAACATTGCATCACCACCTATTAACCATCTCACTTTTTCTCAATATACTCTGCCCTCCTTGCATCACTCTACATTGTAAAACTTCTCATATGCAACTTTTTCTCCCTTACCGCTCACCTTACATCATCATTCCACCAATCGCTCCTCTTCTCCCCGCACCCACTTTCCTGTAACCACAAACTTCTGCTGAACACTCTAACACTACATTTTAAACCTACCCCATACCTCTTCGACCCCATTGCCTATGCTCTCATTAGCCCATCTATCTTCCAATAGCTGTTTATATCTTACCCTAACTGCCTCCTCTTTTAGTTTATAAACCTTCACCTCTCTCTTCCCTGATGCTTCTATTCTCCTTGTACCCCATCTACCTTTTACTCTCAGTGTAGCTACAACATAAAGTGATCTGATATATCTGTGGCCCCTCTATAAACATGTACAATCCTGAAGTCTACTCAACATTTCTTTTATCTACCAATACATAATCCAACAAACTACTGTCATTTCGCCCTACATCATATCTTGTATACTTATTATCCTCTTTTTCTATAAAATATGTATTACCTGTAACTAAACCCCTTTCTATACAAAGTTCAATCAAAGGGCTCCCATTATCATTTACCCCTTTGGCACCCCCAAACTTCCCTACCACACCCTCTCTAAAAGTTTCTCCTACTTTAGCATTCAGATCCCCTACCACAATTACCCTCTCACTTGATTCAAAGGCTCCTATACATTCACTTAACATCTCCCAAAATTTCTCTCTCTCCCTAACATTCCCTCTCTTCCCCAGGTGCATACACGCTTATTATGACCCACTTTTCACATCCAACCTTTACTTTAATCCACATAATTCTTGAATTTACACATTCATATTCTCTTTTTTTCCTTCCATAACTGATCCTTCAACTTTTACTGCTACCCCTTTCTTTGCTCTAACTCTCTCAGATACTCCAGATTTAATCCATTTATTTCCCCCCACCGATACTCCCCTACCCCTTTCAGCTTTGTTTCGCTAGGGCCAGGACATCCAACTTCTTTTCATTCATAACATCAGCAATATCTGTTTCTTGTCATCCGCAACTACATCCACGCACATTCAAGCATCACAGTTTTTATAATTTTTTCTTATTCTCTTTTTTTAGTAAGTGTCTACAGGAGAAGGGGTTACTAGCCTATTGCTCCCGGCAAATTTTAGTCGCCTCATACGACACGCATGGCTTAGGGAGGAAAGATTTTTTTTCCACTACCCCATGGACAATAGAAAAATAAAGAAGAACAAGAGCTATTTAGAAAAAGGAGAAAAACCTAGATGTATGTATATATATATGCATGTGCGTGTCTGTGAAGTGTGACCAAAGTGTAAGTAGGAGAAGCAAGATATCCCTGTTATCTAGCGTGTTTATGAGCAGAAAAAGAAACCAGCAATCCTACAATCATGCAAAACAGTTACAGGTTTCTGTTTCACATTCATCGGGCAGGACGGTAGTACTTCCCTGGGTGGTTTGCTGTCTACCAACCTACTACCTAATATATATAGTATATATATATAGTATATATATATATATATATATATATATATATATTTGATCTGAGCTATATGTATTATAATAAATATATATAATAAATATATATATATATATATATATATATATATGTAGGGAGGTACCACCTCTAGAACTTTACTGGGGACCCTCATCCTCAGAGAAGACAATAAACGTACCTCAGGGAAAACTCTAGGTTCTCTCCGGAGCTGTTTGAATATTTTCTTCTCCTGCCACCCCTATATTTTATATTCTATGTGAACTTTATTAATATACAGAATACATTTACAGAAAACGAAAACATGAATACACTGGTACAATGTATTAAAGATCATGAATTTCCTCCAGCTCCTCCGTAGCCGGACGCAAGCCTAGCATGCAGCAAGCATTTCCCCTCTGGATGGCCACGCTGAGGCGCTGGAACATGAAAGTGGCTGCCCTTGGGTCCCTGGTGGTGTCGATGGGTCTGGAACCCAATTCATTGAGGAAACGTTTGGCATTTTTTCCCCATGATCCCAATGCCTCTGATCCCACTGGAACAAATTGATACTGTTGGCTTATGTCCCTGTACTTGCTGATCTTGTACTCCTGCCTGTGATCAGCAGCTCTTCCCTGTCGCCCGAAACTGTGATGGATATAGTCGTCAGCCAGTGTGGACACAGGTATAGTCCCATGCTAAGAGCTTGCCATTCTTCCAAGGATAGATGGTGATCCCGTCAGGGCGGTTTGCTGGGTTGTGGATGTTGTTGGCTGCTAGTGATTGGGGCTTCCTCTCGGCTGGGCATCCAGCTGTAGCAAGGGTTCTCTTTATGATTTCGATGACCTCATTGTGTCTTGCATGCCAGCCTTGGTTTTGGAACAGTTAAGACCATGTAGACAGTATTGGTCTGCTTGCGCTTCGCCGCAAATACACGTATATTCTGTGTGAATTGGGACAGCAAGGAGCAGAGCCACTGCAATACGGAAGGTCTTAAGGTCGAGTCGCGTTCCCATTGCCGATATGGGAACTGTTTGGAATAAGTGCCCGGAGTGAGGTGCGCTCACAGCCTGGAGACGGGCAATCTCCCTACCTGATGTTGCAGCCCTGAGCATGTTGGCAAGCACCTTTTCAGCGATCGGGCCATCCCACCTTGACTGTTTGTGAGCCAGTGCTGCACTAGGGTTTGGTGCTGGAGCAGCAAGAGTCTCCCATATATTTGAATATATATATAATATATATATATATAAATATTTTAAATTATATATATAATATATTATATATATATATATGTATATATAATTATATAAATAATATATTTAAAAATATATATATATATATAAATATATATAATATATATATATATATATATATATATATATGTCCCTTGCCGAATATGCAAAACTGGTCAATTAGCAAGAACTCATTAAAATTAAGCCCTTTTTAAAATTTTCTCTTATAAAGTTTGAAGATACATTTTTTCATTAATGTTGATGTAAAAATTTATAATTTTGCACCAAAAGGACCTTAGAAAACTTACCTAACCTTATTATAACAAGAACAATTTATTTTAGCCTAACCTACTAAATATATTTTAGATTTGTTTACAATAATTTAAAACTAAACAAACACAGTGAAATATATTTTTTCGTTAGGTTCAGAATGATTTTGGCGAATTATGCATACACAAATTTTCACTTGCCCTATATGGCAAGATGAGCGTTGCTATTTAAGCCAAGATGGCAAGTTCTGCCTATTCGGCACGACATAATATTATATATATATATAATATATATAAATATATATATATATATATATATATATATATATATAATATATTATATATAATATTATATATAATATATTTTGTATATATATATATATATATATATATATATATATAATATATATATATATATATATATATATATATTAATAAAAAGAATAATAGAGGTTAATGATATACATAAATTTTGAGAATACAACATAATTAGAATCTGGTAAACTGCCATGGTCCTCCCTGGTTCACGTGATGATTCCTTCGTGGCTCACGTGATGGTTCCTCCGTGGTTCACGTGATGGTTCTTGTCTTGGTCATGTTGGGTGGCCCGCTGTTATTACTGGGAACATGTCTTGAGGTGTGTCACAGTTGTTATTACGTTAACATTTATGACGGTATCATAGCTGAATTTTTCGTTTTCTAACGAAAAAGTTTTGTAAATTTCAGAAGGAATTTTTTTTTTACCCGCTTGAGTTTTTAGCCAGTTTTATCCATTTTTAACAGGGGCACATTTTTTAA
>NW_026466740.1:0-23452 GCF_026875155.1 Cherax quadricarinatus
CATTTTTAGGAAATGAATTTTGATTATTACTTTTGGGATAATTTCTCCCTTTGTGAAACTTGACAGATACTTGACAGAGTCTGGCTGAGTAGCCTTTTCCAGCATCCCAGTTACTAAATAAGTTTAAAAATATTTTAGACTATAAATAAAATATTTAACTTTGGTATGCTGCTTTTTTGTAAACATGTGTAATAAACCGTAATAATAATCACAGGAATGATGAGTAATACTGAATTAATTGTCCATACAATGGCTGACATCTCAGCTCTTTATGTAAAAGAAAATTGCACTTTAATGAAATACATAGTTTCATTATTATTTACACTGACCAATACTCATTGTCTATACCATAAAAATTATTAGTTTATGTGATGTATTGTTCCTCAGGTGTTTGGTGGTGTGGTGCCCTCGCTTCTTTCAACAGTTATCTAAAATGGCGGTCATGGTGGGTGTGGAAGCTGCTATCTGCTTGTGTGCTGTTATAATTTGGCTGACAGGTCTCTCAATGGTAGGTTGTACAGACAGAGTCTTAATTTTTTTAAATATTCTAGGCTGCTACTAAGTTATGGCACCCTTTATCAGTCAGGATCGTGTGTACTTGGTCCTAAAAGCATGTTTTTTGTGCATGTCTTCCTACTCCCTCCACATATCTGGGTTCCCATTCTCTATTTCTGACCAATCACAAGCCTTCTATGAGTCACTCCAGCTAAGTGGTGATGGCGTCTGCTCGCTTCTCATTGGTTGAGACTAAAATGTAAACACCTCTAGCTTGGCGTCACTGAGAGCTCTTTTTTTTCATCGTGTGACACTCGTATACTTTTGGATTTTACCCTCTGCTATGTCGGTAAGTACTGATTTTTGTGTCTAGTGTGTAAATGAATAGTTTAGCCATATTTTGATATATGTGTAAAGTCTGTGTGAAGCATAATGAGTGCACCATGCAATTGAAAAGAGTGCAGTAGGCAACACGTTACGCCGCCTCGTATCCAAAGCTGCTGTCTGAAGTATACGTTCACAGGCAGCCATGATGCTTCAACCAAACCAGCTTGGCTTTGGGGTCTTTCAAGGAAGTGAAGCAGCGATTCATGCAACAAGGGCGTATATCAACAACCTGCCTGAGGACAATGCAGTGGTAAAATTAGATTTCAAGAATGCATTCAATCTCCTGAAAAGAGACGTGGTATTAGCAGCAGTACAAGAGCATTTCCCTGGTCTCTTCCCTTTTGATTCAGCTGGGTATAGCAAGGAATCAATGCTTCTCTTTGGAGAGCATAAAATCACATCATCGGAGGGTGTCCAACAAGGAGATCCTCTTGCACCATTTCTCTTCTGTATAGCAGTTAGGGAAATCACAGTCAGACTGACCAGCGAGCTAAACATCTGGTTCCTAGATGATGGCACACTAGCAGGTACAAAGGAGTCCCTCCTACATGATCTTACACAGGTAATGACACGGGGACAGGAAATGGGTCTCATCCTGAATCCATCCAAATGTGAAATCATCTCAGTCAGTCAACAAGTGATAAATGCAGTGAGATCAAAACTACCAGTAGCAGCAGTCATTGCCCCCACAAACAGCGTCTGAGAAGCAATACCTTTGACACAATTCTGAGGAAGAAATTGGAAGAGTTAAGGAGAATGGAACAATGAATAGGCAATCTGGACACCCACGATGCCTTGTACCTTCTCACAAAGTGCTTGAGTCTGCCCAGGTTGACATATTTCCTAAGATGTGCACCTTCATATGATAACCCTATACTGCACGAATATGACGGTATCCTGAGGAAGATTTTTATGAAAGCACTTAACCTTACCCTAGAAGACGGTCTGTGGAACCAAACTACACTTCCTGTCAGACTAGGAGGCATTAGTGTCCGCAAGTCATCGCAGATTGCACTGCCTGCTTTTGTCCTCATGTATTGCATCCATAGGGCTTGTAGCAGCGATTCTCCCTGAACATATTAGGGACAAGATTGGAGTCCAGGACCAAAAGTTCATTGACGGAGCCATGATCTGGGATAATCTAAAGGGCTCTGAAACCAGACCTGCTCCCCCAACAACTACAAACAGTCGCACTGGGTTGGTCCAATAGTGGAAAATATAGCCTCAAAAATGCTTCAGTGTGTGTCAGGGAAGGATTCAAATTCAAATTCAAATTCAAAGTTTATTCTCTATAAGGATTACAATGCTGAGTTTACAGAAATTTGACTGGTCCGAACCCGGGACTGGTTTCAAACGGTTTCGTTGGACAATAAAGCAGACTGTAAACGGATGGGGTTGTAGGCGCCCTTATAAACACAAACATTAAATATATACCAGGAATGTGCACGGTAAGCTGTCCAATATACAAAAACAGTTAGAAACAGAAATACAAATAGCTAGAGCTTCATTTAAGGAGGTTATTAATAGAATATTCAAGAGGTTGCTAGTAGAATTGCAGTAAATCAACCATTCAAACCATACCCCCGGCCGGGATTGAACCCGCGGTCATGTGGTCAGTCAAACAAACGGGCTTCCACATGCATAAATTGTCATTTTTGTGGAAATTGGTGTCACGCCCCTTGTGCAGATATCCAAGAACTAGCTACAAGCAGTATTAAAACAGGGAAGTGTTTTTGGGTATGCCCAAATGAGATAAATCTGTGGACTAAAATCACAAGGGTATTAAAAGAGGTCAACATCAAAGCTGCTTTCATAGAAAACCTGGAAGCTTTCTACAACAGATGGGAACATAAAAAGTCTGGGCTGAATGGTACTGCCCTTGATACTGGCCATGTAGTCAGAACTGTAAGGCTGGAGATGATGTCCTGGTACTCAGTAAATGTGGGGGTGATAGTGCTGTCCTGAGAGACAGTAATGGTGAAGCTGGAGGTGCTGTCCTGGGAGACAGTAATGGTGAAGCTGGAGGTGCTGTCCTTGGAGACAGTAATGGTGAAGCTGGAGATGCTGTCCTGGGAGACAGTAATGGGGAAGCTGGAGATGCTGTCCTGGGAGACAGTAATGGTGAAGCGGAGATTTTGTCCAGGTAGTCGGGAAATTATAACGCAGGAAGGGAAATACATATAAATGACCTCATAGGGGACAGGAGCCATAGTAGGGAACAAGTGTAGTCAAAGATAAGATAAAGCCAATATTGCAAACTAGAAAACCGCAGGAAATAGCAAACAAGAGGACCCACTAACCCAATTTTGGGGGGGATATATTACCAAAAAACAACGGGTGGGAGCTCCATTGTTGGTGCTAGGGAGGATAGAAGTAAGACAGGGAAACATGCACCAACAGGGAAACAGTCACAGAAACCCAAGGCAAACGGAAACCAAGACTGTGCACATACATGCACTCGGTATCTGCTGGCAGGGGAAATCTGGAAAAACAGAGGGGACGTGCAACTATGACCACCCTAGAAAATGCCATGCCCATATGACAACAGGAAAATGCAAACTCCCTTCCTGTAAGTTTTTTCCCACCCTGAACTGTGTACCCTTTCAGTACAGGAAAGACAGTGCTATAATTTAAAATTTGGGCCAGGCATAGCATCTAAAGGGACAAAAAGATACAAAACATCCGGGCCCAAATGGGAAAACCGGGTAGCCACAGCCACTCAAGAGGGAGAGGTTTTTAGTGCCAGGAAGGAAAAAAAAACTGGCAGGAAATGGCAGAAATCGTACAACCAAATCCAGTCATTCCTGGAGTGGAACCACAGTCGATGGCCTCCACTCCAAACCAAACAGATACAGATACTAATGCCGGAAAAAAAATCCCCCCCCAGTACCAACAATACCACCAGTCCGATAACATTCTTCTTTGAAAAATATACAGGGTCAAACCCAGCAACAAACAACAAAATACCTTTCATCCGTGGACTGCATTGCAGAGGCAAGGCAATGTTCGGCTTTCACTGAGACCCACATAAAGGATCACTTGGACAACGAAATATGGATCCCAGGTTACAACCTATACAATGTGACAGAGTGAACGGGCCCAAAAGGGGGGGGTTGGCCTCTACATTGCAGAGTCACTTTTTTGGGCACAGAACTGCTAAATGCCTCAAAGATGTAGTGGAAGTTTTTAGCAGTAAAGGTCGAGAACCAAAACCTAGTCATTGTGGTAGTCTACAACCCTCCGATGCAACATCCCAGCAATTCCGGGAACAGCTTTTAAAAATTTGACCACTGTCTGGAAAATCTTCCAGCTCCTGCACCCAACATCTTGCCCCCGGGGGGATTTCAACTTAAGGCCCTAAAATGGAGGAATATAGCAAATAATATGTTGGCAGTAAAAACACCAGGAGGCACTCTGATGAAAACTCACACTCACGCGAGTTTTTAAATCTCTGCACAAAATTCAATTTAAACCAGCAAATAATAGAGCCTACTAGACTGGAGAATACACTAGACCTCATCTTCACTAACAATGATGATTGATAAGAAATGTCACCATATCAAAAACAATATACTCAGATCACAAATAATTGAGGTTCAGTCCATGTATGCGCGGAGCCCCAGACCGACATAATGAGATAGTCCACGAGGGAGCATTCACCAAATTTAATTTCAATAACAAAAACATAAAGTGGACCAAGAAAAACCCAAATCCTAACCGATATAGCTGGGAAGATATACTAAGCAACACAGACCCCAACTTAAGCCCAGAACAGATTAACTCGGTGGCACTCGATGTATGCACAAGGCTTATTTCCTCTAAAGAAAAAGGGTAGATGTAAAACAGAAAGAGACAGGCGCTCCCTTTACAGGCACGGAAAAGAATAACAGAGCGGCTAAAAGAGGGCAATATACTGAAATGCGTAGGGAGCACTGGTCAGAGAAATAGCAAGCATCGAACTTAAGCTAAAAGAATCCTTTAGGAGTCCCGGAACTCGGGAAGAACTAAAAGCCATAAATGAAATAGAAAGAAACCCAAAGTATTTCTTCTCCTATGTCAAATCAAATTCGAGAACAACACCCAGTATTGGGCCCCTACTTAACAAGATGGGTCCTACACAGATGACAGCAAGGAAATGAGTGAGCTACTCAAGTCCCAATATGACTCAGTTTTTAGTCAAGCCGCTAACAGACTGAGAGTCGAAAAATCAAAATGAATTTTTATGAGAGAGCCACAAAATTTGATTAACACAAGCCTATCTGATGTTATCCTGACGCCAAATGACTTCGAACAGGCGATAAATGACATGCCCATGCACTCTGCCCCAGGGCCAACTCATGGGAACTGTGTTCATCAAGACTGCAAGAAGCCCCTATCACGAGCCTTTCCATCCTATGGAGAGGGAGCATGGACACGGGGGTCGTCCCACAGTTACTAAAAACAACAGACATAGCCCCACTCCACAAAGGGGGCAGTAAAGCAACAGCAAAGAACTAAAAGGGCTGATAGCACTAACATCCCCTATCATAAAAATCTTTGAAAGGGTCCTAAGAAGCAAGAAACACCACCCATCTAGAAACCCATCGTTACACAACCCAGGGAACATGGGTTTAAAAACAGGTCGCTCCCGTCTGTCTCAACTATTGGATCACTACGACAAGGTCCTAAATGCACTAGAAGACAAAAAGAATGCAGGTAATATATACAGACTTGCAAAAGCCTTCGACAAGTGTGACCATGGGGTAATAGCGCACAAATGCGTGCTAAAGGAATAACAGGAAAAGTCGGTCGATGGAATCTATAATTTCCTCACTAACAGAACACAGAGAGTAGTCCGTCCCAAAAGAGTAAAGTCCGAGGCAGCTACGGTGAAAAGCTCTGTTCCACAAGGCACAGTACTCGCTCCCATCTTGTTCCTCATCCTCATAAACCGACATAGACAAGGATGTCAGCCCCCAGCACCGGTCTTTCCCTTTGCAGATGACACCCGAAACTTGCATGACAGTGTCTTCCATTGCAGACACTGCAAACTCCAGGCGGCCCTCAACCAAATCTTTCAGTGGGCTGCAGAAAACAATATTTAAGTTCAACGATGAGAAATTTCAATTACTCAGATATTGGGAAAAATGAGAAATTAAATCTTCATCAGAGTACAAAACAAATTCTGGCACAAAATAGAGCGAAACACCAACGTCAAAGACCTGGGAGTGATCAGCGGAGGATCTCACCTTAAAGGACCCATAACATTTTTATCAACCCCGCATCTGCTAGAAAAATGACAGGAGGGAAAAAATAAAAAAAACCTTCAAAACTAGGAGGCCAAGCCCATGGACACCCCTTCAGGTCATTTTGTTCTATCTAGGCTGGAAAAATTCCCCTGCCCCCTAACAGCACCTTTCAAGGCAGGTGAATTGCCGCCCTAGAAAATGCAAGAACTTTCACGGCGCCAAAACGGAGATAAAACACCTAAATTTATTTGGGGCGCTTGAGGTTCCAAAACCCTTTAAATTCCCGGGAACGCAGGAGGGGAAAAAACCTGATTATATAAAACCTGGAAAATCCTAGAGGGACTAGTACCGAACTTGCACACTTAAATCACTCACAGCGAAAGCAAAAGATTTGGGCAGAACAAATCACCATCCCCCCAATTAAAAGGGAAAGGGGTGTCACAAACACGTTAAGAGACCATACAATAAGTGTCAGGGGCCCGAGTTTTTTTAACCCTCCCTCCCAGCACAAAATAAGGGTTTTCCCAAACCCAGCCCCCCTGGCAGTCTTCAAGCTGGCACTGGAAAGGCACCAAAAACGTTCCTGATCAGCCGGGGCGGGGCTCTACTTTGGTTTGCGTGCAGCCACACAAAAAAGCCTGGTTTGAAAAAAGGCTCTAAACCAAACCAGGGGGCCGGTCACAGCCCGGGGCCCCGGGGGGGCGTTGCCCCCCGGAACTTTTCTCCACGAAAACCCTCCGGGTTACCTATTTTAGTGCTAGTTGGAAAAGGCCAACCCCTATGTTATGCTGTTGGGAAATGTCACCTACCTATGTTAGTGCTAGCGGGGTAATCCCACCCCCAAATGTTAGTGCTAGCGGGGAAATTCCACCTACCTATTTAGTGCACGGGGTAATGCCACCTACCAAAATTTAGTGCAGTTGGGTAACCCCCACCTACCTATTTTTAGTGCAAGCGGGGTAACGCCCCCCCTTTTTTAGTGCTCCCGGGGTAATGCCATTTACCTATTTTAGTGCTAGCGGGAAATGCCACCTACCTATGTTAGGGGCTACCCTTGGGAAAAGGCCACCTACCTATTTTAGTGCTAGCTGGGTAATGCCCCCTTTTTATTGCTAGCGGGGAATGCCACCTATGTTAGTGCTAGCTGGGTAATGCCACCTCCCTTTTGTTAGGTTAAGCGGGGTTAAGGGCCAAACCCCCTAGGGTTAGTGCAACTGGGAAAATGCCCCCAAAAACCCATTTTAAAGTGCAACGGGGTAACCCACCTCCCCCTATTTTAGTGCTAGTTTGGTAATCCCAACCTATGTTATGCTAGCGGAAATGCCACCAAACCTATTTTAGTGCTAGTTTGGGAAAACCCCCTACCAAAGTTAGTGCAATCTGGAAATCCCCCCCCCTACCTATGTTAGTGCTACTGGGAAAATGCCACCACCAAATTTAAAGTGCTAGCTGGGTAATCCCCACCTACCTAGTTAGTCCCTTGCGGGAAATTTGCCACCTATTTTGTGCTCGGGGGAAAAGCCACCTATGTTTGTGCTAGCGGGGTAAGGGCCAAACCAACCTATTTTGGGGGCTACGGGTTTAAATCCCCCACCTCCTGGGTTTATGCTTGCGGGTATGCCACCTCCCTTTAATTTTTAGTGCTAGTTTGGGTAATCCCCACCAACCTATGTTAGTGCAACGGGTTTAATCCCCACCAAAGTTAGTGCAAAGCTGGGTAAAGCCCCCCCCTACCTATTTTTAGGCTGCTGGGTAATCCCCACCTAAAATTGTTGGGCTTTATGGTGCCCACACCTATAAAAGCAGCCCCCTTGTCCACCCAATTTCATTTAACCCCCCGCGGGCGGGCTTATTCTTCCTCCTGGCACTAAAAAATTTTTGCCCGTTTTAAAACACTACACAGCTTCATGACCAAATTGGATGCAAGATAACTCTTTTTTTATCAAACACAGCTTCTCAATTGGGTCTTGCTGCTGAGGGACCCGGGTGTTAGCCCTTCACTCCCCACCCCCGTTGTCTCGCTGAAATGCATTTGGCCAGCTCCCAAACGTGCCTGTATATTTTTTCACACGGCTTTTCTTTTAGAAAAAAAAACGATAATTCACTTCTAGCCAGGTTAAAGGGAAACTTCAAAAAATTACGGAAATTGGAAGGTACATTGCATTTTAATTTTCCCCCGGGCCCAAAATACAGACAAGTTAAAATTTTATAAACGTCAACCGGGGGGAAATTGGTGTAAATTTTATTAGGATCAATTTAAAAAATTTAACCAAGGGGTTTAAAAAGACAGCTAGTGTCAAAAAAAAATTTACTTGGTGAACTAAATTCTTTTAACAACTTTCTTGTATCCCAAAAGGGGGAATCCCACAAACCTTCAAAGTGACCTTTGGCCCAAATTTTAACTGCCATTTTTTCCGAGTTTTTAAATAACTTGGACATTAAGCAGTCCTTCTAAAACAGTTTTAATCCTCATTTCACAAATGGCACTTGAAAAATTCCTTTAAAAATTTTTAAAAAAATTTAAAACGAAATTTTAAAAAACCTGCTTTTTTCCCACTTGACTAAAGACTCTTGCCTTGGGATTTTTCTTAAACTGGAAAAAAAACCTTGCAGGAGTTCTGTTACAGTATTTTCCCATTTGATTTTTTGGCCATAATGTAAGAGGGTCTGGGAAAAAGGTTTTTCGAAAAGGTCGGGCCGGGAGATGAGACTCAACATCAATCAGATGTTTTTTTTTTTTTTTAAACCACCAAAACGCCCCACGATGACTTTTTCCTACAGCCCCCTGACGATGAACTGACGTTTTGGGAAAGAAGTCATTTGGGGGAACAATAAAACTGAAAGAGATTGCCCCAATTTTTTTAACCGACTTTTCCCACTGCCCCTTTACCAAAAGAGAGGGGGGAAATTTTTAAGCCAGCTCCAGCATAATATTTTCCCCCATCTATGGGGAGCCTAAAAACAAAATGTTATGTGCTTTAAGCGAAGTAAAGGATTGACTGCGGGCACCCTTTTTTCCCCCTTAAAATTGACGGTGTTTGTTGATTTGAATTAAAAGCGGATACCTGATAAATTGCAACATGCGGGCCTCATGCTAATGGCACAGATTTCATCAAAATTTTACTTCTTTTTTTTTAAACCACCGGGTTTGCGCTGAGACAAGAATCACAATAAGTATGGCCCAAAAGAGTCGTGTTTCCCCAGAAAATCCAGGAAAAATTTCAGTCTGAGCATGCCTGGCTGCACAGACCCGTAGGTCTGTTTTGTTTTGGGAAAAACCTACGAATCCCTTCGATAAAAAAGAAAAAAAGGGTTATAAAATCACACACAAGGGAATGAGGACAAGTGTTTTACAAGATATATTTACAACACGGGGTACCCTTTAACCCCCCGGCAAAAAAAATGGGTTTTTTTCCAAATTCATGCGTCCAGCAGAAAAAGATTTTTAAGCATTGAAAAAAATTTAAACCCTTTTTCATCAGTTTGCCGGAAAATTAAAACCAGCAATAAAAGGTGCGGGTTGGGATTTGAGGACGTTCTGGGCATGGTCCATTTAGGCTACCGCATTTGCAAATTTTCTGTTTCTAGAAATTTTGGGTGGCAACTTGCTAAGTTTTTAAACGAAATGGTTAAATAAAAGAGACAATTTGGGATGAATGAAAATTTTGTGAAACCCATTTGCGTCGTCTTTTTTTTTCTAACTAAATTTGTGTAATACATGACAGACACAAGCAACATTTTGGAACTGTTTAACGGGAATTTCTTCAACGCTTTCTTAACCCTTAATAGCATAAAAACCTTCTTTTGGGATTTTTTTCCCCCGGGTAAACCCGGGCCTCCAACTACTTCACGCCCCTTTCCCCTGCAGATATAACCCTTTTTTTTTCCCTCCGTGCAAGACAAATTTTGACTAAACAAAACCTCCGGGCTTCTCATCTTGCTTTCGTTCCAAACAGTTTTTGGAACTGATGAAGCCACTGCGGGCAAAACTTTTTCCACAGTGAAGATACCCAAATGTTGTACAAGTGCCCTCTTCGTAAAAAACTGAGCTTACGGGCAGAAGCCTTTTTTTCTGAGTAAAGGGTGTTTATTGCTAATCAGTGATGATTTCCAGAACCCTTTCTTTTGACAATGATTGATGGGGACCCTTTTAAATATAAAATGGTTGGGGAGTTTCAAATGTGAAATACTGGCCTTATTTAAAGTAAACTCCTGCATTTGGTTTTCCCAGAAATTGTATTTGTTGTTGTGTGTGTACTCACCTAATTGCGTGCCCCTGTTTTTTTATTTTTCCCCATGTTATTTTTTTTCCCCGTCTTTGAAAGGGTATTATGCATACGCCCGCGGGTTTTGGAGGTTGGTGTTACGGGGGGCCCTTAAACTTTTGGCAGATCCCGTGATGGATATTTGGGAAATTTTGGTGCTGGATAAATGCGGAAAAATTTTTAAAAAAAAATTTGTTAGGGGGGATTATGTATTTTCTTACAGTTGTGTCTCGTCTAGCTGAGTTGATAATATGAGCACGGAACCAGCAGTCTCTGATGAGATGAAGAGGATAGTTAAGTTTAGAAAAGATCAGTGATCAGTCATGTACATTTAAAACAATTTAGTGATCTCGACTGTTCCTGAAACAAACATCAAACATTAAAAACTCTCCAGCCTAGACGTGACATCCCTATTTATTAAAGTGCCCACAACACAGCTACGATGAAGTATAGATAACTTCCCCATTCTAGACAGCGACTTTGTAGACCTCGTTGAACAATGTGTTGGTTTACCAATTTGTTCAGCATTAAGGTCTGTTCTGGCGACCCTATACATGGAACATCTTTAATCCGAGAGATTTTCCCTATCATCCCTTCCTGGGTCACCTAACTCCGTTACTTTGATGATATTATCATAATTCCTAGAAATTTCGACGTTTCTGTACATCAAAACAAACTCAACCAGGTTGAGCCCTCATTTCAATCCACGTTCAGAGGAGATGGCACTCTACTTTTCCTCGGCGTTCTCATCTATAAATCTGATCATGAACTACTATTCAAAGTCCACCACAAGCCTACCATTCAACACAATCTTCTCATCTGCTACTCGCACCACGACACCAAGACTAAACATGGCGTAATCATAGGTTTTTTTCTACGTGCTCTCCGTATCCGCAGCACTGAATTCTTTGAAGAATACTCTTTCCTAGAATAGATCTTTTCTAAGCTAATTTTTTTTTATTAACACACAGGCCGTTTCCCACCAAGGCAGGGTGGCCCGAAAAAGAAAAACTTTCATCATTCACTCCATCACTGTCTTTCCAGAGGTGAGCTTACACTACAGTTATAAAACTTAAACATTAACACCCCTCCTTCAGAGTGCAGACACTGTACTTCCCATTTCCAGGACTCAAGTCCTGTCTGCCGGTTTCCCTGAATCCCTTCATAAATGTTACCTTGCTCACACTCCAACAGCACATCATGTCCTAAAGCCCATTTGTCTCCATTCACTCCTATCTAACACGCTCACGGATGCTTGCTGGAAGTCCAAGCCACTCACACACAAAACCTCTTTTACCCCATCCCTCCAACCTTTCCTAGGCCGACCCCTACCCTGCCTTCTCTCCACTATAGGTTTATACACTCTCAAAGCAATTCTATTTTGTTCCATTCTCTTTACATGTCCAAACCATCTCGATAACCCCTCCTCAGCCTTCTAGATAATCGTTTTGGTAATCCCGTACCTCCTCCTAATCTCCAAATTGTGGGTTATCTTCATTATATTCACACCACACATTGCCCTCAGACATGACATCTCCAATGCCTCCAGCTTTCTCCTTGTTGCAACATTCATCACCCATGCTTCACACCCATATAAGAGCGTTGGTATAACTATACTCTCATACATTCCCCTCTTTGCTTTCATGGAAAATGTTCTTTGTCTCTACAGACTCCTCAGTGCACCACTCATCTTTTTCCCTTCGTCAATTCTATGATTCTCCTCATCTTTCATGGACCCATCTGCTGACACGACTACTCCCAGATATCTATATACATTTACCTGCTCCATACGCTCTCTCTTCAATCTGATACCCATCCTTCCGTTACCTAATTTTTTTGTTATCCTCATCACCTTATTCTTTTCTATATTCACCTTTAATTTCCTTCTTTTACATGCCCTACCAAACTCATCAACCAACCTCTGCAACTTCTCTTCAGAATCTCCCAGAAGCACAATGTCATCAGCAAAGAGCAACTGTGACAACTCCCACTTTGTGTTAGATTCTTTATCTTTTAACTCCACACCTCTTGCCAACACCCGAGCATTCACTTCTCTTACAACCCCATCTATAAATATACTGAACAACCATGGTGACATCACACATCCCTATCTAAGGCCTAATTTTACTGGAAATAATCACCCTCTCGCCTACTTACTCTAACCTGAGCCTCACTATCCTCGTAAAAACTCTTCACTGCTTTCAGTAACCCACCTATTCCATACAGTTTCAACATCTGCAACATTGCCCCTCTATCCATCCAATCATATGCCTTTTCCAAATCCATAAATGCCACAAAAACTCTTTACCCTTATCTATATACATTAACCTAAAATGTTTCACTGTAAAACATTGGTCTACACACCCCCTACCTTCCTAAAGCCTCCTTGTTCATCGCTATCCTCCTCCCCTCTTACTCTTAATTCTTTCAATAATAAAATACCATTCACTTTACCACGTATACTCACAGACGTATTCCCCAATAATTTTTAAACCCCCTCTTATGTCCTCTTTGCCTTTATACAAAGGAACTATGCATGCTGTCTGGCAATCCCTAAGTACCTTAACCTCTTCCATTCATCTGTTAAATAAAAGTGCTAACCACTCCAAAACTATATCCCCACCTGCTTTCAACATTTCTGTCTTTATCGCATCAGTCCCAGCTGCTTTTCCCCCCTTTTATTCTACTCACTGTCTCACGAACTTTCTCCACACTCACAACTGGCTCTGTTTCACTCCTACAAGATGTTATTCTTCCTTGCCCTGTTCACGAAATCAGAGCTTCCCTATCTTCATCAACATCTAACAATTCCTCAAAATATTCAATCCATCTTCCCGATACCTCTAACTCTCCATTTAATAACTCTCCTCTCATATTTTTAACTATCAAATCCTTTTGCTCACTAGGCTTTCTCAACTTATTAATCTCCAAAACATCTTATTTTCAATAAAATTTGTTGATAACATCTTACCCACTCTCTCAATTGCTCTCTTTTTACATTGCTTCACCACTCTTATCCTCTCTTTTACTCTCCATATTCTTCTCCCTCTTTGCATCACTTCTACTTTGTAAAAACCTCTCATAATCTAACTTTATCTCTCTTACTACTCTCCTTACATCATCATTCCACCATTCGCTCTTCTTCCCTCCCGCACCCAGTTTCCTGTAACCACAAACTTTTGCTGAACACTCTAACACTACATACTTAAACTTACTCCATACAACTTCTACCCCATTACCTATACTCTCACTAGCCTGTTTATACCTTACCCTAACTGCCTCCTCCTTTAATTTATAAACCTTCACTTCTCTCTCTTACTTGCTGCTTCCCTTTTCCTTGTATCCAATCCACCTTTTACTCTCACTGTAGCTTCAACTAAAATGTGATCTAATATATCTGTGACCCCTCTATATACATGTACATCCTGAAGTCTGCCCAACAATCTTTCATTTACCAATAAGTAGTCCAACAAACTACTGTCATTATGCCCTATATCATAACTTGTATACTTGTTGATCCTCTTTCTCTTAAAATACGTGCTACCTATAAGCAAACCCCTTTCTATACAAAGTTTAATCAAATGCTCCCCATTGTCATTTACACCTGACACCCCAAATTTACGTACCACACCCTCTCTAAACGTTTCTCCTGCTTTATTTAGCATTTAGGTCTCCTACCACAATTACCTTCTCACTTGGTTCAAAAGTTCCTACACATTCGCTTAACATCTCCCAAAATCTCTCTCTTTCCTCTATACTCCTCTTTTCTCCAGGTACATACACACTTATTATGATCCACTTTTTGCATCCGACCCTTATTTTAATCCACATAATCCTTGAATTTATACATTTCTATTCCATCTTGTCTATCCATAACTGAACCTTCAACATTATTGCTACCCCTTCCTTTGCTCTAACTCTCTCAGATACACCTGACTTAATCCCAGTTATTTCTCCTCACTGAAACTCCCCTACCCCCTTCAGCTTTGTTTCGCTTGGAGCTAGGACATCCAACTTCTTTTCATTCATAACATTATAAAACTGGGTTGATTGAATGTGCGTGGATGTAGTGCTAAAGTTTTTCTTTTTCCTGATTTTTAGTAATTTGTACAAGAGAAAAGGATACTTGCTCATTGCTTCCTTCATTTAGTCGCCTCTTACGACCCACGTGGCTTACGGAGGAAGAATTCTGTTCCACTTCACCCCGGAGATAAGAGGAAGTAAACAAGACCAAGAACTAGTAAGAAAATAGAAGAAAACCCAGAGAGGTGTGTATATATATGCTTGTACATGCATGTGTAGTGTGACCTAAGTATAAGTAGAAGTAGAAAGATATATCTGCAACCTTGCATGTTTATGAGACAGAAAAAAAGACACCAGCAGTCCTACCATTAGGCAAAACAATTACAGGCTTCTGTTTCACACATTTGGTAGGACGATAGTACCTCCCAACCAACTAAACTATCCTCGTCATTTCAGAGACAGTAGTAGCCGTGCGTACATCTTTAACTGCCTAGAAGAGACACAACCGAAATAAGATGCATAGGTCCCCTCCTATCAACTCTGTTGCTAATTTCATCTCCAGCATTGTCTCCAACACTGAATTCCAAGTATCTACCACTGCCGCTTCTACAGTCAAAGACATCACCAATATGGGACTCCAACTCAAAACCATGGTAGGGATGTACACGCTCTCCTGCAAAGATAGTAACCAAATATACATGCAAGAAACATCAAGGGACCTTCACTTATGCATTTCTGAACACCAGTTTATCAAGGAAAATTCTTTTTTGATAATCATCACTAATCAGTATATTAAATAACTTCAACCAGAACAAAGGCTTCTTCAATATAACCGAGCTTCCTGCCAGGAAGCTTTTAGATGGGAATCACATATACAGAATGTAGCACTGCAGAAGGACTACTAGCGCATCAACTCTTGTTCACTGATTAGATCAGAGAAGTTTCTTCCCCAGAAATGTATTGTGTGGCGAACAGTGAAGTACCCTCTCAGGGAACAACTGGTACCCTTCAGAACTCATTCTCCTGGTCAGGTTTTCATGTCTCTTACTTATTGTCTTACTGACTTTGTATATACAAAGTGGCCATTAGTTTGAAACAGCGTAATTATTAGACTCAAACTGTGCAGATACTGCTCCCAGTCTCCAGTTCGTTTAACACGCAGGAATTGCTGGAGAACACTGACATATTTGACGTAACTGATCCAATGTTTAGCTGTTTCGACTCTCACCAGCGAGCTCATCTAGGAAGTTGCTGGGTATCACTATCGTGTTTAATGGCAAAGGTTATATATTCATCTGCCAGAAGTGCTTGTTGTGCTTCACGTAGATGTTCCATATCTATCCCAACGATGCAAACAGCGGTACTCAGCAGGAGGGATATTATGTGGAATCTTGCTAGTCTTACACACAGATGGGTCAGATCTGGTTAAGTTGTCACTATCTCAATGATTTTGAAGTGAAGCGACTGGTTACAAGTCATCACATTTTGTTGGTGTACTAGAGAGCAGGCGTATTGTCACAGAGCACTAAGGGATATAGACATCTTAAGACAAAATGGCTCTGGCTTATCAAGATGTAACAAGGGTCCGATAGCCACGGATACGAGTCCAGGCTCTTCTATTTTTTTTTTTGTATTGAATGATTATTTCCTGAAACATTCATGTGAGCTGTTTTCGTGGAATGTCTCTGAGGCTACAATTTTGGATAATCTCTTCAGAAGGAGTGACACAGAATGTGTCATGGTCTGCTATTGCGGAGACATTAAAATCGCTATTGTGAAAAATTAGCCATTTTTCTGAAGCTAATTTAGCTCTGATCCCTGGACAAACCTAGTAGCGAGTCTCAGGAATTCTCAGTAGCTATCTGAGAATGACAGGCTACTGAGCGTGTCAGTGAGTTCACGAGATGCATATTTCCTCTGTATACAAGTGGCTATTGTCAATAGAAGTGCTGATATGAATAACATAGATCGACATGCTGATATGATATGATGCTGAAAGCTATTGTAATACACAGACGATCAGCAGCTGTGTGTGTGTGTGTGTATCGGCCGTTGATTTGATAATATCATGGAGAAAGCGATCCAGAGATTCCGGCAGCATTGATTTTTAACATTTATTCAACGTTGTTGAGGTTCATACACATCACTATATTTTGAACAATCGTAATCATAGGTTCTGATTTCGTAACGGATTACCGATGTGCCAAATCCATGATACTAACAATCACATGTCAGTGTGGATTTAGTGCTACGAATTTCCTACGAATTCTATGGCCAAACTCACTAAAATTATACATACAGCAAACTCCCGAGATAAGAGAACCCTCATACAGGATTTCGCTGATACGAGCGTCTTTTTTTTCCTACCCAACATCAACATACGAGATAAGATAAGATAAGATAAGATAAGATTTCGTTCGGATTTTTAACCCCGGAGGGTTAGCCACCCAGGATAACCCAAGAAAGTCAGTGCGTCATCGAGGACTGTCTAACTTATTTCCATTGGGGTCCTTAATCTTGTCCCCCAGGATGCGACCCACACCAGTCGACTAACACCCAGGTACCTATTTGCTGCTAGGTGAACAGGACAACAGGTGTAAGGAAACGTGTCGGAATTTCCACCCGCTGGGAATCGAACCCGGGCCCTCCGTGTGTGAAGCGGGAGCTTTAGCCACCAGGCCACCGGGCCAATATTTCCTCGATACGAGAATCGCATACGCACTTTTTGTACAAGCACCAGTGTTTAAACTAAGTGTCCTACACATCAGCTGTTATAAGTGTACTACAAATACCATACGTTTTCATGCCTCCAAAAAATATGTTGTAACGAAAAATACTGACATTTGGTTGGTAATGTTAAATACACTTCCGTGGTAAGAGTTTTGATGTTGCGAGCCATCTTTCGAACACATTAATCTCGTATCTCAGGGGATTGTTCTATATATATTTGGCATAACACTTGTTGATATAAGAACATAAGAACATAAGAAATGAGGAACACTGCAGCAGGCCTTTTGACCCATACTAGGCAGGTCCTTCACAATCCATCCCACTAACAAAACATTACCCTAACCCAATTTTCAATCCCACCCAAGATATAAGCTCTGATAACTCTGTCCACTCTCATATGCAAGTCCCACTCAAATCCAACCCCTCTCACTCATGTATTTTTCCAACGTAAATTTTAAACTACCCAAGGTTTTAGCCTCAATAACTCAACTAGGTAGACTGTTCCACTCATCGACTACCCTATTTCCAAACCAATACTTTCCTATATCCTTTCTAAATCTAAACTTATCTAATTTGAATCCATTATTTCCGGTTCTCTCTTGGAGAGATATCCTCAAGATCTTATTAATATCCCCTTTATTAATACCCATCATCCACTTGTACACTTCGATCATGTCTCCCCTCATTCTTCGTCTTACAAGTGAATGTAATTTAAGGGTCTTCAATCTCTCTTCATACGGAAGATTTCTGTGGAAAATTGCATTTATCTGAATGTAACTCATTATGTACATAACAGTAAATGATAACAAAGATAATTATTATTTATCAGAGTTACATAGACAAGTAGGAATTTGGGACACACAGGTCACAAAAAATGTCCCCCTTCGATACCTACCACTGTCATATCCACAAGTTGCTCTAGACCTATTAATTACAAATGAAATGTACATACACCAGGAATTCTGGTAAATATATAAATTTGTGGACTGTATATTAAAATTAATAAGTGATTATATATACACACATTTACATAAGAGAAGGAGAATATATCTTAATATCACTCACCAATTTGACCGGAGATTAAGGTGTATCATACTCAGAAAACCTCAATGTCTGTACATGAAAATAACAAATGGCCAAAGTTAGAACATAAGACTTATCTGAGGTTCCTGGAGCTGTCTTGTCCAGTCGCCTGATATCTCAAGTTATGCAGGAATACACATCCAACAATTTCGGCTTCTATTTGAGAGGTGTCAGCCCAATTTTACCTCTAGAGCACGAAAACTCTTCCCATTATTCACTAATGTTATTGTCCAATTCAAACAACAATGGCGAGTCCCTTCTACGCAGGCGCAGCTTCCCATTTTTTATAACATAAATTTTATTAAATACAGTATGGCCATCTATTTACATATAACTACTGTATTTCTGGAAAATATATACAGTATTTTCCACAATTTCTAATGCAATGAATTAATTTTGTCTTTCATCGCTGAATGTTTTCTAAGGAATTTATATCCATTCTGTAATATGGAGACCAGAACTGAGCTGCATAATCTAGGTGAGGCCTTACTAATGACGTATAAAGCTGAAGTATAACTGCTGGACTTCTGTTGCTTACACTTCTTGATATAAATCCTAATCTATTTGCCTTATTAGGCACGCTTAGGCACTGCTGTCTTGGTTTAAGGTTGCTGCTTACCATAACCCCCAAATCCTTTTCGCATTCTATACGGCTAAGTTGAACATTATTAAGCTGGTAGGTGCTAGGGTTATGAACATTTCTGAGCTTTAAAACTTTACATTTATCTACATTGAACTGCATCTGCACTTTTCTGACCATGAATTGAGCTTGTCTAAATCCTCCTGAAGTTCCGAGACATCAACGTCTGAATCGATTATCCTACCTATCTTCGTGTCATCAGTAAATTTGCTTATGTCACTAGCAATTCCATCGTCAAGGTCATTTATATATATTATAAACAACAATGGGCCTTAAACTGACTCCTGCGGAACGCCACTTGTTACAGATCCCCACTCAGATTGAACCCCATTTACGCACACTCTCTGCTTCCTATTAGTGAGCCATGACTCGATCCATGACAGCAATTTTTCCCCAGTGCCATGAGCAGCCACTTTCTTCACCAGTCTCTCTTGCTAATGTAGTACTCTATCAAAAGCCTTACTAAAATCTAAATAAACAATATCGAATTCTTTATCCTGATCAACGGCCTCAATAAATTAGTTAGGCAGGAACGGCCCCTGGTGAATCCATGTTGAGTATCATTAATCAAATTATGCCTATTGAGATGGCTTCTTATATTATCAGCTATAATTGACTAGTAATTTGCCTACAATTGAGGTCAGGCTTATTGGGCGGTAATTTGACTGTAACGACTTGTCCCCTGTTTTAAAAATAGGAATTACATTAGCCATCTTCCACATATCAGACACTGCACCTGTTTGAAGAGATTCATTCATTAGAGGTTTGCCGGTACTTCCGGCCCGGGTCTTCTCCATATGGTGACCCGGCTTTTGAAGAGATAAATTAAAAATATTAGTTAAAGGTTCACAGAGTTCCATTTTGCATTCCTTAAGAACCCTTGAAAAAACCTCATCAGGACCAGGCAATTTATTTTGCTTCAAACGGTCTATCTGTTTGATAACCATTTCGCTAGTGACTGATATTACATAATTTATCTTCTTCATGCCCACTAAAAACCCTAATTATCGGGATATTATTAGTGTCTTCCTGGGTAAAAACCGAGAGAAAATAATTATTAAAAATCGAGCACATTTCATTCTCTCTGTCAGTAAGATGCCCATAGTTATTTTTAAGGGGACCTATCTTATCTCTAACTTTTGTTCTATGCATCAGGAAAAAACTTTTTGGGTTAGTTTTAGAATCCCTGGCAACTTTAATTTCATAGTCCCGTTTAGCTTTTCTTATCCCCTTTTTAACGTGCCTCTTAATGTCAATATACTGATTCATAAGATGGCCCTCACCTCTTTTGATACTCCTATAAATGCCTTTCTTCTGCCCAAAAAGATATTTGAGCCTATTATTCATCTATTTTGGGTCATTTCTATTCGATCTAATTTCTTTATACGGGATAAATGTTCTTTGGGCAGCATGTATAGTGTTCAGAAAACTGTCATATTGATAGCTCTCTTCGTTACCCCAGTCAACAGATGATAAATGTTCTCTAAGCCCATCGTAATCTGCTAAGCGAAAATCTGGGACCGTTACTGAGTTATCCCTACTATCATACTTCCATCAATGCTAAATGTAATTGATTTATGATCACTTGCGCCAAGTTCCTCTGTAATTTCTAAATTATTAACAAGGGTTTCCTTGTTTGCTAGAACCAAATCAAGCAGGTTATTTCCCCTTGTAGGTTCTGTCACAAACTGCTTCAAGGCACAGTCCTGAACTACTAAGTAGTCGTTAGATTCTAAATTCCCGGTCAAGAAATTCCACTCAATCTGACTAAAGTTGAAGTCCCCTAGAATTACTGTGTTATCGTGCCTTGTGGCCTTAACAATTTCCTACCATAGTAGTCTCCCTTGGTCCCTATCTAAGTTTGGGGGACGGTATATCACACCTAAAATAAAATTTTCATGCCTCTCTGAAAAATTCTATCCAAGGAGACTGTGTTATTTCAGATTTTATACCCGTTTATATGCAACAGTTCAAGCGATCTCGGACATACAGTGCCACCCCACCTCCGTTGCCGATACTTCTGTCTACTTGGAACAATTTAAAACTCCATCATGTCACAATAATTATCTCTCAGTCTTTGATGGTATCTGTTGAGGTGTAACATTCCACTGCTTTGCAGTAGCAAAGCAGTGGAATGTTACATCTCAAGAGATACACACCTTTAATACATATTAAGAAACTCAGGCAAAGATTTCTGACATAAGCAATGCAAATGTAATCAGGCACTGGTGACAAATTTATTTAAGGTAGCAAGTAATAGAGCCGACCATAGAGCAACACTAAAAAGAGTGTTTCAACCTAATTAAGTTTCCAAGAATCAGCACACTTTGCAGACCAAACCTTAATTTACAATTGTCAACGTTTCGCTCTGTTCTTCAACGTCTCTCTTCCTCAGCACTGACTCACGAAATTGCACTGGCCCGGAGTTTTACGATTCCTTCGCCATGGGTTCCAACCCCACCTGTCCCATGGTTTCTTCCTCACTACTGACTGCAGTTTGCTATTTCGATATAAACTGAATATCAAAGACGAACATTATAACTAGAACCAAGTAAGTCATGAATATTGTTGCTAGATAAGCGCGAGTAACAAGAATATAAACCACTGACTCAAGAGAATGAGCAGTGACACTGAAAATATGCTGAAGGCAACTGCCGCGTGAAGACAATATAAATTTGTAAGAACATAAGAAAGGAGGAGCACTGCCACAGGCCTACTGGCCCATACTTGGCAGGACTTGTCAAACTCAAACCCACTAATAAAAATATTCACTAACGATGTTCTCTCTACAGTCAGAGGCAAAAGTTTCAGACATAGAATAGGAAGAGAGTGATCAGAAATAAATAGAGTATTGACCCAAAACTTAAAACCTTATTCCATATCCTGACGAGATAGAAAGCAATGTAATAAATAAAATTAATTTTAAGCAAAAATGTTTTATATACAAAATTAATATGAGACAATGTTGGGTCTGTGTTTAAGGTTTATGGAAGTTTTACACACGATAAACATGAATTACATATTTGAAGACATTGTGTAATTCTGTGTTCAGTGAAATATTAAAAATACTAAAATGTGACAGCAGAACATAATGTAATCTTATGCAACACTTGGGTATCTTTATTGTGGAAACGTTTCGCCAACCAGCGGCTTCCTCAGTCCAACACACAGAAGAAGTGCAGTTGCAAATATTGCACAAGTGTCTAATTCATCACAGTAGTAGATGCCTAAAATCGCCTTCCGTCACCCTCCACTGCTGCTGGTATCCCATCTTTAGCACTATGGCAGGAAGAAGAGATCCTTCTTGCATATTATCCCTGGCAGTGTAGTAGGATGTAGAGAAGGATAGGGATAGATCCTTCTGGTACTCCATAATTGGTAGTGTGACAGAAAAGAGTAGAGGGCGGAAAGAGATAATTCTAGTATTCTAACTTTGCTTCAAGTTTCTAGACAGATAACTTTAAATACTCATGAGTTCCCTACAAAAACTTTTATGCGGTAAAGGATGACAAAGTCTAATTAAATTAAGGAAAATTACAATAAATGTGTTAAAGGCGAAAACATCTGTTTTCTTCATATTTTTAACTTCAGAAT
Organism: Cherax quadricarinatus; assembly: GCF_026875155.1. Taxonomy (NCBI): domain Eukaryota; kingdom Metazoa; phylum Arthropoda; class Malacostraca; order Decapoda; family Parastacidae; genus Cherax; species Cherax quadricarinatus. Next base: position 22,446 of record NW_026466740.1, read on the forward strand.
GTAAGAGGTATAAATTAATGTTTATATATGTATTAACCTGGAAGACGTAGAGTCAGATGCTGGAGCAGACCGCTGGAGTCTGACTCTCACAATCTCCAAAACCGACAGCCTTACACCTTCCTTTCACCGTTTTTTTTTTTCTTAATTTAAATAAATGTCTCCTAATTTATGGGATGTCATGAGCTATTAACACGTGACTAACCTGGGGCTTCTGCTATTCCTGTCATACCTGATTAAAATACATATTTTATTAATTATTATTATTATTATTATTATTATTATTATTATTATTATTATTATTATTATTATTATTATTATTATTCGTATTAATAAAGTTTTGTGCATTTATTCGATATCTGTATTTTGATTATATCATGGGAATTTTTTATTATATCATGGTTTTCTTTTCCTGGGTAGGGGCGGTGACCCCCTTCCTTTCCCTGAGATAAATAGCAAGCTTACCAGGATGCATAGGAATATAAGAACGTTGAGTTACAATGTCAAATGCTTGAATCATGTTAGATTTTGCTTCGTAAGTTTATGAGAAGTCAATACTGTCTGTCTTTAATAATTCTGTGGTTCAGCGTAACTTAGACTTTCTGGTTATTGTCAGGTTTCCAGCCTTTGATCAGGGGAATATCAATGATCGACTTTTATGTTAGTGTGTTGTATTACCAGTGTTGTGGAGATTGTGACTGTTGCATTACAGGTGTTGTGGAGATTATGTGATTGTTGTATTACCGGTGTTGTGGAGATTGTGATTGTTGTATAACAGGTGTTGTTGTAGACAGCCTGTACGGCTAGGCTGTGTGTTCTGACATTGTGGAGATTATTGTTGTTGTATTACCAGTGTTGTGGAGATTTTTGGATTGTTGTATTACCAAATGTTGGGGGAGATTATGTGATTTTTGTACTGCCAGTGTGTGGAATTAGTGATTGTTGTATTACCAGTGTTGTGGAGATTTTTGATTGTTGTATTACCATGTTGTGGGGATTATTGATTGTTG
>NW_026466741.1:0-12327 GCF_026875155.1 Cherax quadricarinatus
AACAATGGAAACGGGGGGGAAACTTGTGAGGCGGCTGAGGGCGCACATTGGACCTTTGACAAGGGGGCTGGGGGGTTTTTTGTCCACTATGCGGGAAAAAATTTTAGCGAACAAAGCGTCCGCTATGGGGGAAATTGTTGGGCTAGCAAGGCTTTTCGCAAGGGGGGGGCCCACTGAAAAATTTTAAATGCAAAAAACCACTCTGAAAGAATAGAAAATTTCCCAAAAGCGCTTTCGTGACTACTCACATTAAAAGGGAAACTATAAAAATGAAGCACCCAAAGGGAAGCTAAATTAAGGGGTCCGGCTAGCCCCTTTCACTATCAATCCCACAACGGTTAAACACTTTGACGCGCGGCGACCAACTTGGATGGGTCCTTTGCACAACACCCCCCCCAAAACTATTCTCCCCAAAAAATTTAAAAAATTTTAATTTGCCCCCAGTTATTTTTAAATTCCCCCCAAATTTCCCTATTAATTAAAAAATGGATCAAATTTTATAAAAACCAAAGGAAATATTCATATTATTTGCCCAAAAACAGCTTTTTAGAAAAAAGGGATTCAATTATATTCCTGTCGACCAGGACTTGTTTGAATATTTTCTTTTCTCAATTTTTTTAAAAAATCTTTTTGGATTTTAAAAATCTCTTACATGAATAAAAAAGAGCTTGGGGAATTTTTCCCAAATTCTAATGCTATTTTTATTTTTTTTAAATTATTTAAAAATTTTTTCCCTTTTTTGGGAACCGTAAAAAAATTTTACGAAAATTTTTAAACAAGGAATTTTTAATAGACCCACCCAAACACTTTTGGGGGGGAATTCTTTATAAAAATTTTTTTTTTTACTGTGCCCAAAGTTTTTTTAAAAACAATTTTTAATTTTAAAAGTCTTAAGAAGGAAGGCAAAACAACCATATTTTAAAATCCCTGTTAAACTGGGGAATCTTATTGCAATATATATATAATATATAATATGTAAGATGGACAGATGAACGGGAGGCTTTGGGAAAGGGTTTAGGGGTTGTGGGGACCAGGTTTTACAGTGAAACATATAAGTAACAGTATTTAGATAAGGCTAAAGAGGTCCCTTTTTGGCATTTATGGAATTTGGGAAAAGGGATAAGACCCGGGGGGAAAAGGGGGGGAATGTGGCAGATTTGCAAGTGTATGGTGTAAAGGGGGTAGGTTTTCTGAAAGCATTTAAGAGTTTTTTCGAGGATAGTGGAAAAAAAGGGTCAAGTTAAGTATGTAGGAAGAGGGAAATTTTTTTTCCCCTAAAATTTGGCCTTAACAAAAGTTTTGATGTCACCCCTGGGTTTTTTAAAAAATTTAAGATGGGGGTTTTTAAGAGAAGGAAATGCGAGGGGCTTGGCCAAAAGGCCCTGGAGTTAAAAGATAAAGAAAACACAACAAAAGTGGGAGTTGTCACAGCTGCTCTTTGCTGGTGACACGGGCTCTTGGGAGATTCGAAAAGAAGCTGCAGAGATTGGTGGAGAATTTGGGGAGGGTGTTGGGAAAAGAAAAAATAAAGGTAAATACAGGAAAAAAAATAAGGTTTTTGGGATAACAAAAAAAATTTGGGGATGAAAGGGTTGAATATCAATTTGGAAAGGGGGAAAGTAGGAGGAGGGGAACAATTTAGATATTTGGGAGTGGACGTGTCACGGATGGGTCTATGAAAAAAATGAGGTGAAACATAGAATTTATAGGGAAAAAGAGGAGTGGTTGGGCCCTTTGGAGGGCCCGTGGAACCAAAAAACTTTGTCCTTGGAGGGAAAGAGGGAATTTTATGAGAGTATATTTTTTTTCCCCAAAGCCTTAAAGGGGGGGGAAACGTGGGGGAAAGAATGTTGGGGAGTGAGGAGAAGGCTTGGGGGCAATGGGGATGTCATGTCCCCGGGGCAATGTGTGGTGTGAATTAAGCAGGGGGAACGTGTTTGGAAAATTTTGGAGGAGGTGGGGGGATTACCAAAATGTTTTTCCAGAGGGGTGAGGAAGGGTTGTTTTAGGTGGTTCGGGAAAAATTAGAGGGGAATGGACGAAACAGAATGACTTCAAGAGTGTATCAGTCTGTAGTGCGAAGGAAGGGGGAAGTAGGGCGTCGGCTAGGAAGGGTTGGGGGTGGGGGTAAAGGAGGTTTTGTGTGCGAGGGGATTGGACTTCCAGCAGGCATGCGTGAGCGTGTTGGATAGGAGTGAATGGAGTCAATGGTTGTTAATACTTGACGTGCTGTTGGAGTGGAGCAAAGTAACATTTAAGAAGGGATTCAGGGAAAACGGCAGGCCGGACTTGCGTCCTGGAGATGGGAAGTACAGTGCTGCACTTATTGAAGGAGGGGTATGTTAATTTTGCAGTTTAAAAAACTCGTAGTGTAAAGCACCCTTCTGGCAAGACCAGTGTGGAAGTGAATGATGGTGAAAGTTTTTCTTTTTGGGGCCACCCTGGCTTGGTGGGAATCGGCACGGTTGTGAAAATAAAAAAAAAAAAATAATTATACCTTTATATATATATATATATTTATACCCTATAGATATATACAGGTAGTCGGTTGGTTAGACAGTGCAACCACCCAGGGGAAGTACTACCGTCCAGCAGATGACTGTGAAACATGAAACCTGTAACTGTTTTGCTATGATGGTAGGATTGCTGGTTTCTTTTTCAGTTCATATAAACACGCTTAGATAACAGGGATATCTTGCTTACTCCTACTACACTTGGTCACAATTCCACAGACACGCACATGCATAATATTATATACATACATTCTAGGTTTTTCTTTCTTTTTATACATAGCTCTTGGTCTTCTTCATTTTTTATATTGTCCATGGGGAGTGGAAAAGTATTTTCCTCCATAAGACCATGCGCTGTCGTATGAGGCAACTAAAAATGCCGGGAGCAGGGAGCAATTGGCTAGTACCCCTTTTCCTGTAGACATTTACTAAAAAAGAGAAGAAAAACTTTATAAAAATGGAATGCTTGAATTGTGCGTGGATGTAGTTCGGATGAACAAGAAACAGTTGATTGTGATGTTATGGACGAAAAGAAGTTGGATGTCCTGACCCTAAGCAAAACAAAGCTGAAGGGGGTAGGGGAGTTTCGGTGGGGGGAGATAAATGGAATTAAATCTGGAGTATTGAGAGAGTTAGAGCAAAAAGAAGGGTAACAGTAATGTTGAAATGTTCAGTTTGGGAAGGAGAAAAGAGAATATGAATGTGTAATGCAAGAATTATTGTGGATTAAAGTAAATGTTGGATGCTCGGAGAGTGGGTCATATATAGCGTGTATGCACCTGGAAGAAGTGAGGGATTGCAGAGGAAAGAGAGAGAGATTTCGGGAGATAGCTGTTAAGTGAATGTTTAGGAGCCTTTGAACCAAGTGAGCAGAGTTAATTGTGGTAGGGGACGTGATGAATGCTAAAGTAGGAGAAACTTGTAGAGAGGGATGTGGTAGGTAAGTTTTGGGTGCCAGGTGTAATGATAATGGGAGCCCCTTTGATTGAACTTTGTATAGAAAGTGGTTTATTTATAGGTAATACATATTTTAAGAAAACAGAGGATAATTAAGTATACAGATATGTGTAGGGGCGAAATGGACAGTAGATTTGTTGGATTATGTATTGGTAGATATAGGATGTTGAGTAGACTGCAGGATGTACCATGTTTATAGAGGGGCCACAGATATATCAGATCACTTTCTAGTTGTAGCTACACCAGCGGAGTAAAAGGTAGATGGGACTTACAAGGGAGAATAGAAGCATCATGGAAGAGAGGGTGAAGGTTATAAACTAAAAAGAGGAGGCAGTGTGGGAAAGATATAAACAGCTATTGGAGGATAGATGGGCTAATGAGAGCATAGGCAATGGGGTCGAAGAGGTATGGGGTAGGTTTAAAATTGTAGTGTTAGAGTGTTCAGCAGTAGTTTGTGGTTACAGGAAAGTGGGTGCGGGAGGGAAGAGGAGCGATTGGTGGAATGATGATGTAAAGAGAGTAGTAAGGGAGAAAAAGTTAGCATATGAGAAGTTTTTACAAAGTAGAAGTGATGCAAGGAGGGAAGAGTATATTGAGAAAAAGAGAGAGGTTAAGAGAGTGGTGAAGCAATGTAAAAAGAGAGCTAATGAGAGAGTGGGTGAGATGTTATCAACAAATTTTGTTGAAAATAAGAAAAAGTTTTGGAGTGAGATTAACAAGTTAAGGAAGCCTAGAGAACAAATGGATTTGTCAGTATAAAATAGGAGAGGAGAGTTATTAAATGGAGAGTTAGAGGTATTGGGAAGATGGAGGGAATATTTTGAGGAATTGTTAAATGTTGATGAAGATAGGGAAGCTGTGATTTTGTGTATAGGGCAAGGAGGAATAACATCTTTTAGGAGTGAGGAAGAGCCAGTTGTGAGTGTGGGGGAAGTTCGTGAGGCAGTAGGTAAAATGAAAGGGGGTAAGGCAGCCGGGATTGATGGGATAAAGGTAGAAATGTTAAAAGCAGGTGGGGATATAGTTTTGGAGTGGTTGGTGCAATAATTTAATAAATGTATGGAAGAGGGTAAGGTACCTAGGGATTGGCATAGAGCATTCATAGTTCCTTTTATAAAGGCAAAGGGGACAAAAGAGAGTGCAAAAATTATAGTGGGATAAGTCTGTTGAGTATACCTGGTAAAGTGTATGGTAGAGTTATTATTGAAAGAATTAAGAGTAAGACGGAGAATAGGATAGCAGATGAACAAGGAGGCTTTAGGAAAGGTAGGGGGTGTGTGGACCAGGTGTTTACAGTGAAACATATAAGTGAACAGTATTTAGATAAGGCTAAAGAGGTCTTTGTGGCATTTATGGATTTGGAAAAGGTGTATGACAGGGTGGATAGGGGGGCAATGTGGCAGATGTTGCAGGTGTATGGTGTAGGAGGTAGGTTACTGAAAGCAGTGAAGAGTTTTTACGAAGATAGTGAGGCTCAAGTTAGAGTATGTAGGAAAGAGGGAAATTATTTCCCAGTAAAAGTAGGCCTTAGACAAGGATGTGTGATGTCACCGTGGTTGTTTAATATATTTATAGATGGGGTTGTAAGAGAAGTAAATGCGAGTGTCTTGACAAGAGGCGTGGAGTTAAAAGATTGTAATAAAGTTGGTAGAATTACTGACAATATGTAAAGTAAAAGGACACAAGTGCAACTAATGTGACATTTATTGTGGCAATGTTTCGCTCTCCAGGAGCTTTATCAAGCCATTACAAACAATACATGGACACAGAGGGTATATAAAGGCTCAGAGTGAGGTGAATACTAGTGAGGTACCATTTCGATGTTCACTAGTGGAAGTAGTAGTAGTAGTAGTAGTGGTAGTGACAAAAGTAATACAATATAGTAGAGCAATTAATTCGTACATGATTAAAAGGATATAAAAGCTATTACTTGGGTAACATAAAAATAGGTTGGACAAATATAAACTGGAATGAGGCAGCTTGTTTCAGTGTTCATCTCTGTGCTTTGTGTAGTTATAACAGGAGAGACTATGTGATGGCAGGGTTTACTGTTTTCAGGAGGATTCTTGCTAAGACTTCGGAGATGGTGAAGCTGCCGTTGTTTTGTTTAATTGTATTCGAAACAGCGATCAGTGGCTGATTCGAGGCCTTTCGTCTGCGAAATTAGTTTCTTTGATCACTAATTGGGCGTCTCTGAATTTCCATGAAATGATTGGTGGATTTCGGTGTTGTAACACAGGCGTTGTTCAGGTTAATCAGTTCCTACATGCGTAAATGTGTTCATTGAGGCGGGTGTCGAGGTTTCTGGCTGTTTCATTCACCTACGAAAATCTTGTCCAGCCTTCCAAGGGTATAGTGTAACTCCTGCATTGACTGGTCCGTGGTGCTTGGATTTTGTCCTGTTTATAATCCTTTATTGAAGTGCTGAGCGATGGCGACCTGGTGTTAGCTTGTGAAAGTGCTTTTGAGACGTTTTCGTTGCAACCTGACTGTTGGGAAAATTATAACTTTGCTGGGAGTGGTGTTGATGCGTGGAAATTATGACCTGAAGAGCTTCTTTTCTTGCAGTCCCTTTGATGAAAAAAGAAGGAAAATGAAACTCTGTGAATGTTTGGTGAATGTATGTACACTTCCTCGTCAAGAAACTCAGGATCTACAAATTTCGGTATGCTCTTAGGAAAAACTCTATGATGATGCCTCTTTTGGACTTGGTATCTGACTGGAATAGAAGTGTGTGAGATCATTTTTATTGGTGGGTTTCCCCGATAAACTTGAAAATCTAGGTTGTTGTACTACTTTTGAATGAGGACGTCGAGGAAAAGGTAGCTTGTCATTGGACTCTTCTTCTGGTGTACACTGGATCCGCCCGAGTTTCAAACTGCGTTGAGCCTGCCTGAAGATCCCCGTACATCAAAAACGTTTTTTGGAGTTATTACGAGGACATCTGTCACGTAACGTAACCCAAGTGAGACTTGAAGGGATGATGTTGGCGAAGTGTTCGGACTCTAGGTGTTCCATGTAAAGTTTGGCTAGATGGCACTGATGGGGGGGGACCCCATTCCCATGCCGTAGGTTTGATTATAGAGCTTTTATTGAAAGAAAACAGTTGAAATTAAACACAGAGTTCAATTAAGTCAACAAAAATCCCGGGAGGTAGAGGAAGATTAAGTCCTGATTGACTTTACTTGTAAAAACCTCGATGGCTTTTTTGGTAGGTACTTTTTGTGAAGAGGGAAGTTCCACATCCAAACTGCTTGTTTCTTGTTTACGGATGGAGAGGTTAACTGATGCGGGTTGAGAAGGTCACCTGAGTGTTTAAGATGAGCGGGGCTGATGGTCCCCAGAAGGCAGGAAAGATGTTTGGCAAGAACTCCGGCCCTAGTTTGTGTGGAGCACTGCCTATTCACCTGACGTGATTTGGTCTGAGAGGAATATTGTTGTTTATGGTCTTGGGTAAACCATACAATGTGTGCTGGTTTAGGGTTGCCTTGGTAACAAGTACATGAAGTTTCTTCCCTTCTCTAGTGCGTTTGAGTATTTGGTCTGTTTTGTATAGAAAATCTTTGTGAGCGTACCTCCCACTGTTTGAGTGCTGATGGGTTTCGTATGTAGATTGATCATTCAAAAGGTCCCATCATTTATGTTGTAAAGTCACTGGCGTTGAGGATGAACGACTCCACCTCTTCCTTTGTCGGCGGTGGTGACGATAATGTTGGGGTCGTTGGCGAGGTTCTTAAGGGCAGTGGATGTATTCGTCTAGGAAGATTAGGAAGTAGAAGGTTCACATAAAGCTTCCAGTGAGAAGGCCCTGTATAATAACCCTTGGGAAGTTGCTGTCCACTGTGTCATGGTTCCTGTAAATGATTAAGTTGATAGTTAGGTTTTAGCAAGAATCCTCCTGAAAACAGTAAACCCCTGGCCTGCCATCACATAGTCTCTCCTGTTATATCTACACAAAGCATAGAGAGTTGAACACTGAACAGCTGCCTCATTCCAGTTTATATTTGTCCAACCTATTTTTATGTAACCCAAGTAATAGCTTTTATATCCTTTTTACTCATGTACGAATTTAATTGCTCTATCGACCATAATTTGTATTACCTTTGTCACACCGACTACTACTACTACTACTACGTTCCAACCCCCTAGTGAACAACGAAATGGTACCCTCACTAGTATACACCTCACTCTGAGCCTTTATATACCCTCTGGGTCCATGTATTGTTGTAATTGCTTGATAAAGCTACTGGAGAGCGAACGTTTGCACAAATAAATGTCCACATTAGTTTGCACCTTGTGTCCCTTTTACTTTACATATGTCGTAATTCTACCAACCTGTTTTTATTACAATCTGTCGGACAAACCGCAACATAATGGACATTTCATCAGACGTTATTTGGACAACACCTTCTTTCGTTCTCAAGCTATGCAACAGAACAAACTTCCTACAAGAATTGCCTGGCAGAGAAGGAGATCCCTAAGTCTAACTCCTGCACAACTCTCCTCAAACTCCAAGCACGCCCTTCTCTCCAGCTACCCAATCTTACTTAACTGAATGTGCCGAAGAACTTTCTAACATCACTAAGGAAACCTTTGAAACTGCAAGGAATAATGAGGGCCAATCTTCAGATAGACCAACACACTGCTGTGTATATTCCAGCACAGTCACCCACAGTAACCTCCAACAGAAATCAAACACAAATCGCAAACTTCAGTACCACTGCTCTAACATCGATGAAGGAAACGTGAATCCCTGATAAACAACTTATCGTCACGCACCTTAACCGACAGAAAAACAAGCACTGAGTCTGGGACTCAAATTTAACCACCAACATACGCAAACCTAACCATAGACACTTAAACTAGTTACCCAGGAACCATAAACATGACAGCAACTTCTTCCACAGAAGGGTTATATACAGGGAGCCTTCTCACTGCAGCTTTAGTGAACCCATCTACTTCTAAATCTTCCTAGATGATACATCACTGCCCTTAAGAACTCTCGCCAACGACCCCAACATTATCGTCACCAACCGCCGACAAAGAGGTGGAGTCGTCATCCTCAACACCGTGACTACAACACTAAAAGATGGACCTTTTTGAATGATCAATCTACATACGAACCCATCAGGCACTCAACAGTGGGAGAACGCTCACCAAAGATTTTCTATACAAAACCCAGACAAATACTATAACGCACTAAGAAGGGAAAGAAACTATCGTACTTGTTTACCAAGCAACCCTAAAACAGCAACACATGTATTGTTTACCCAAGACCCATAAACACAATATTCCCTCAGACCATCACTCAGGAATAGCAGTCTCCACCATACTAGCCGGAGTTCTTGCCAACATCTTTCCTGCCTTCTGGGACCAATCAGCCCCGCCTCATCTTAAACACTCAGGTGACTTTCTCAAACAACGCGCATCCGTAACCTCTCCATCCGTAACAAGAAACTAAGCAGTTGGATATGACTTCCCCTTCTTCACAAAGTATCCTACCAAAAAAGAAAGCATCGAGGTTCTACGACATAATCAATCAGTACCTTAATCTTCCTCTACCTCCCGGAGATTTTGTTGATTTAATTGAACTCTGTGTTAATTTCAACTGTTTGTTCCTTTCAATAACAAAGCTCTACAAACAAACTACAGCATGGGAATGGGGTTCCCCCTCCATGCCGTCCTAGCCAACTTATACTGGAACACCTAGAGTCCGAACACTTCGCCAACATCATCCCTTCAAGCGTCACTTGGTTACGTTACGTGGACGATGTCCCTCAATGAATAACTCAAAACGTTTTGGATGTAAGGGATCTTCAGGCAAGGCCAACGCAGTTGAACCGGCGATCCAGTTTACACTGGACTAGAAGAAGAGTCCAATGACAAGCTACCTTCCTCGACCGTCCTCATTCACAAAGTATACAGAGGGTACGTGGGTCTACACGCGTAAGGAGACGGAAGGTAATCCAGTGAGCTATGTATATAGTAGGATAGTGGGTATTATACGGGTGAGTTCACGACGACTGCTCTGGGGAGGTGCCAATAAAAATGATCTCACGGACACTTCTAATTCCAGTTAGATACCAAGACCAAAAGAGGCATCATCAATGGTTTTTCCTAAGAGCATAGTACCGAATTTGTCGTCCTGATGTTTCTTGACGAGGAGGTACAAACATTCACCAAACATTCACAGAGTAACATTTTCCGTCTTTTTTCATCAAAGACTGCAAGAAAGAGCTCTTCAGGTCATAAATTCTCACGCATCAAAACCACTACTTCCCAGCAAAGTTATAATTCTTCCCCAACATCAGGTTGCACTGAACGTCTCAAAAGACTTTCACAAGCTAACACCTGAGTCGCCATCGCTTCTAGCCTTCAATAAAGATATAACCAGGAAAATCCAAGCACCACGAACCATCAATGCAGGAGTTTACACTATACCCTGTGGAGGCTGTGGACAAGATTTACGTGTGAAACAGCCAGAACCTCGACAACCCCGCCTCAATGAACACATTACGCATGTAGGAACGATAACCTGAACAAACGCCTGTGACAACACCGAAATTCCACCAATCATCTCAGATATTCAGAGACGGGGCCCCATTAGTGATCAAAGAAACTAATTTCCGCAGACGCAAGTGCCTCGAATCAGCACTGATCGCTGTTTCGAATACAATAAACCAAAACAACGGCAGCTTCACCATCTCCGAAGTCTTAGCAAGAATCCTCCCTGAAAACAGTAAAAACCCTGGCCATCACATAGTCTCTCCTGTTTATCTACACAAAAGCACAGAGAGTGAACACTGAAACCAAGCTGCCTCATTCCAAGTTTATATTTGTCCAACCTATTTTTATGATACCCCAAGTAATAGCTTTTATAATCCTTTTAACTCATAGTACGAATTATGGCTCTATCCCATATTGTATTACTTTTGTCACTACCACTACTTACTACTACTTACTTCCACGAGTGAACATCGAAATGGTACCTCACTAGTATTCACCTCACTCTGAGCCTTATATATCCATCTGTGTCCAGTATTGTTTGTAAATGGCTTGATAAAGCTCCTGGAGACGAAACGTTCCACAATAAATGTCACATTAGTTTGCACTTGTGTTCCTTTTACTTTCCGAGTTAAAAGATAAAGAATCACACATAAATTGGGAGTTGTCACAGTTGCTCTTTGCTGATGACACTGTGCTCTTGGGAGATTCTGAAGAGAAGTTGCAGAGATTGGTGGATGAATTTGGTAGGGTGTGCAAAAGAAGAAAATTAAAAGTGAATACAGGAAAGAGTAAGGTTATGAGGATAACAAAAAATATTAGGTGATGAAAGATTGGATATCAGATTGGAGGAGAGAGTATGGAGGAGGTGAATGTATTCAGATATTTGGGAGTGGACATGTCAGCGGATGGGTCTATGAAGGATGAGGTGAATCATAAAATTTGGGATGAGGGGAAAAGAGTGAGTGGTGCACTTAGGAGTCTGTGGAGACAAAGAACTTTGTCCTTGGAGGCAAAGAGGGGAATGTATGAGAGTATAGATTTTACCAACGCTCTTATATGGGTGTGAAGCATGGGTGATGAATGTTGCAGCGAGGAGAAGGCTGGAGGCAGTGGAGATGTCATGTCTGAGGGCAATGTGTGGTGTGAATATAATGCAGAGAATTCGTAGTTTGGAAGTTAGGAGGAGGTGCGGGATTACCAAAACTGTTGTCCAGAGGGCTGAGGAAGGGTTGTTGAGGTGGTTCGGACATGTAAAAGAGAAGGGAGCGAAACAGAATGACTTCAAGAGTGTATCAGTCTGTAGGGGAAGGAAGGCGGGGTAGGGGTCGGCCTAGGAAAGGTTGGAGGGAGGGGGTAAAGGAGGTTTTGTGTGCGAGGGGCTTGGACTTCCAGCAGGCGTGCGTGAGCGTGTTTGATAGGAGTGAATGGAGATGAATGGTTTTTAATACTTGACATGCTGTTGGAGTGTGAGCAAAGTAACATTTATGAAGGGGCTCAGGGAAACCGGCAGGCCAGACTTGAGTCCTGGAGATGGGAAGTACAATGCCTGCACTCTGAAGGAGGGGTGTTAATGTTGCAGTTTAAAAACTGTAGTGTGAAGCACCCTTCTGGCAAGACAGTGATGGAGTGAATGTTCGGGCCACCCTGCCTTGGTGGGAATCGGCCAGTGTGATAATAAAAATAAATAAATATATGTATATATATATATATATATATATATATATATATATATATATATATATAATATATATATATATATATATATAAATATATATATATATATATATGAAAATAAGAAAAAATTTTGGATGAGTTAAACAAGTTAAGAAAGCCTAGGGAAAATATGGATTTGTCAGTTAAAAACAGAGTAGGGGAGTTAGTAGATGGGGAGATGGAGGTATTGGGTAGATGGCGAAGAATATTTTTGAGGAACTTTTAAATGTTAAGGAAGAAACAGAGGCAGTAATTTTTATGCACTGGTCAGGGAGGTATACCATCTTTTAAAGGGGTGAAGAAGAGCAGAATGTAAGTGTGGGGGAGGTGCGTGAGGGATTACGTAAAATGAAAGGGGGTAAAGCAGCTGGAACTGATGGGATCATGACAGAAATGTTAAAAGCAGGGGGGATATAGTGTTGGAGTGGTTGGTACTTTTGTTTAATAAATGTATGAAAGAGGGAAGGTACCTAGGGATTGGCGGAGAGCATGTATAGTCCCTTTAAAATAAAGGGAAAGGGGACAAAAGAGACTGTAAAATTATAGAGGAATAAGCTTACTGAGTATACCAGGAAAAGTGTACGGTAGGGTTATAATTGAAAGAATTAGAGGTAAGACAGAATTAGGGTTGCGGATGAGC
>NW_026466742.1:0-10907 GCF_026875155.1 Cherax quadricarinatus
CTTTTTTCTTTTTTCTTCTCTCTCTCTCCCCCTCATCCTCTCTCCCCTCCCCCTCTCTCTCTCTTCCTCTCTCTCTCTCTCCTCTCTCTCTCTTTTTCTTTTCTCTCTCTCTCCCCCTCTTCCCTTTTCTTCTGCCTCTCCTTGTCTATTATTCGCCCTCACTTCTCCTCGCCTGTTTTCTTCACTTCTGTTTCGCCAAAGCTCTCCTCCTGCCCCTGCCTTCCTCTTCTCCTGCCCCTGCCATGCTCTCCCCTCCGCCCCCTTGCTTCCTCTTCCCTTCCCCATGCCATGCTTTCCTCCTGCCCCTGCCTTCCTCTCCTCCTGCCCCTGCTTTTCTTCTCCTGCCCCTGCCATGCTTCCTCCCGCCCCCCTTTCCCCTCTCCTGCCCCTTTTCTCCTGCCCCCGCCTGCTTTCTTCCTCCCTGCCTCTCTCCTCCTGCCCCTGTTCCCTCTTCTCCGCCCCTGCCATGCTTTCCTCCTGCCCCAGCCTTCTCTCCTCCTGCCCCTGCCTTCCTCTTCTCCTGCCTGCCATGCTTCTCCTGCCCCGCCTTCCTCCTTTCTGCCCCTGCCTTTCCTCTTCTCCTGCCCCTGCCATGCTTTCCTCCTTCCCTGCCTTCCTCTCCTCCTGCCCCTGCTTCCTCTTCTCCTGCCCCCTGCCATGCTTTTCCTTCTGCCCCTGCCTTCCTCTCCTCCTGCCCCTTCTTTCCTCTTCTCTCTCCCTGCCTGCCATGCTTTCCTCTGCCCCTGCTTTCCTTTCCTGCCCCTGCTTTCCTCTTCTCTGCCCCTGCCTGCTTTCCTCCTGCTCCTGCCTTCCTCTCCTCCTGCCCCTGCTTTCCCTTCTCCCGCCCCCCATGGGTTTCCCCCTGCCCCTCCCCTTTCCCCTCCTCCTGCCCCTGCTTTCCTCTCCCTCCCCGCATGCTTCTCCTTCCCCTGCCTCCTCTCTCCTGCCCCTGCTTTCCTCTTTCTCCTGCCCCTGCCATGCTTTCCTCCTGCCCTGCCTTTTCCTCTCCTCCTGCTTTTTCCCCTTCTCCTGCCCCCGCCATGCTTTCCTCCTCTCCTGCCTTCCTCCTCCTCCTGCCCCCATTTCCTCTTCCCTGCCTGCCAGCTTTCCTCCTGCCTGCTTCCTCCTCCTGCCCCCGCCTTCTCTCCTGCCCCTGTTTCCCCTCCTCCTGCCCGCTGCTCCGGCCCTGCCTTTCTTTTCCTCCAGCCCCCTGCCCTCTTCTCCTCCCATCCTGCTCTCCTCCTGCCCCTGCTTTCCTCTTCTCCTGCCCCTGCCATGCTTTCCTCCTGCCCCTGCCTTCCTCTCCTCCTGCCCCTGCTTTCCTCTTCTCCTGCCCCTGCCATGCTTTCCTCCTGCCCCTGCCTTCCTCTCCTCCTGCCCTGCTTTCCCCTTTCCCGCCCCTGCCATGCTTTTCCTCCCTGCCTTCCCTCCTCCTCCCCTCCTCCTCCTCCCCTGCCTTTTTCCCCCTGTTCTTCCTCTTTTCCTGCCCTGCTTCTCTCTCCGGCCATTTTCCTTCCCTCCTCCTCCTTGCCCCCGCCCTTTCCTCTTTCTGCCCCTGCCAAGCTTTTCCTCCTGCTTCCTCCTTCTTCCTCCTCCTGCCCCTGCTTTCTCTTTTTCCCCCTGCCCCTGCCATGCTTTTCTCTGCCCCTGCTCCTTTTCCCCCCCTTCCTCCTTTGGCCCCCCCCCTGCCCCCAAAGGTCTTCTCCTGCCCCTGCCTCCTCTCCTCCCCCCGCCCCTTTTTGTGTTTTGCCCCCCTTTTTCTTCTCCTGCCCCTGCCATTTTGCCCCCCTTTTTCCCCCCTGCCCCCATGTCTTCCTCCCCCCTTTTTTCCTGCCCCCCTTTCCCCAATTGCCCCCCCCTTTTCCCTTTCCCCCTCCCCTTTTTCCCCTTTCCTGCCCTGCATGCTCTCCTCCTGCCCCTGCCTTTTCCCCCCTTCCTTTTTCCCCCGCCCCCCCCCCTTCCCTCCCCCATGCCCCTGCCCCCTTTTTCCCTCTTTCCCGCCCCTGCCTTCCCCCCCTCCCCCCCTACCCCCTGGTTTTCCCCCCCCCTGTTACTCCTGTTCCCTGCCCTTTTCTCCGGCAGGAAGGCACAAAAGACGGAGGGGCTCCTGAAGAAGGGTGTCTGGAGATCCCCAAAACTTCCTTTTAGACAGGGCCCCCCCGTCACCCTTCAATTAGGATACTGTTGGAACCCCAAATTTGGAAGCGTTTCGAGCGTGTGCACGACCTGGTGGTGGTCATGGTACCTGGGGGTGTGTCTGGTACTGGGGGTTTTTTCATGGTACCTGGGGGGTTGTGTCAGGGTATTGGTGGGGTGTCATGATACCTGGTGGGGTGGTTTGGTACTGGTGGGTTTGTGTTCATGGTACCGGTGGGGGTGTCATGGTCCCTGGTGGGGTGTCATGGTAGGGTGGTGTGTCAGGTCCTGGGGTGGCAATTTGTCCCGGGTTTGGTTGTCATGGTATGGGGGGGTGTCATGGTACCTGGGGGTGGCATGGTACCTGGTGGGTGTGTATGTTCCTGGGGGTGTGTCTGTCCGGGTTGGGTGTTTATGGTACTTGGGGGGGTAATGGTCCCTGGGGGTTGTCTGGTACCGGGTGGGTTGTCATTTTACCTGGTGGGTGTGTTTTGGACCGGGTGGGGGGTCATGGTACCGGGGTGGTGTGTCTGTACTGGGGGGTTGTCTTTGGTCCCCTGGTGGGGTGTGTCATGTACCTGGGGTTTCAGGTACCTGGTGGGTGTGTTTGGTCCCCTGGTGGGGTTGTCAGGGACCTTGGTGTTTTTGGGGTTTAAAAAACCCTGGTGGGTGTTTTTATGGTACCTGTGGGTGTATGGTCCCTTGGGGGGGTGTGTTCAGGGACCGGGTGGGTATTCTTTGTACCTGGTGGGTTGTCATGGTACCCTGGGGGTGTGTCATGGTACCTGGTGGGGTTATGGTACGGGTTTGGGTTGTCGGGACCTGGTGGGGTTTTTTTAAATACCTGGTGGGTGGTCATGTCCCTGGTGGGTTTTGTGTCTTTGTACCGGGTGGTTGGTTATGGTCCTGGGGGTGTTCAGGGCCCCTGGTGGGTTTGTCGGGGTACCTGGGGGGTTGGGTTAGGTACCTGGTGGGTGTTTTGGAAACGGTGGTGTGTCAGGGTACCTGGGGGGTTTTCTTTGTAGCGGGTGGGTTGGTCATTGTCCCTGGGGGGTGTCATGGTCCCGGGTTTGGGGGTGTTTTTTTAAAAACTGGTGGGTGTGCCCCTGGTACCGGGTGGGTGGTCTGGTACTGTGGGTGTGTCTTTTATCTGGGGGTTGTTTTTTCCTGGTGGGGGGTGTATGGTACTGGGGGGTGGTACAGGGCCTTTTTGTTGTGCAGGTACTTTTTGGTGTGTCTTTGTCCCGGGGTGGGGGTGTCAGGGTCCCTGGTGGGTTGTTATGGTCCCTGGGGGGGTGTGTCATGGACCTGGGGGGGTTTTTTATGGTCCCCGGGTGGGTGTAACATGGTACCTGGTGGGGTTCAGGGTCCCTGGGGGTTGGTCATGGTCCCCTGGGGGGTGTGTCAGGGCCCTGGGGGGTTTCTTTGTACCGGGGGGGGTGTGTCAGGAAACCTGGTGGGTGGTCATGGACTGGGGGGGTTGGTCTTTGTCCCGGGGGGGTTGTCATGGTACGGGTGGGTGTTCATGGTACTTGGTGGGTGTGTCGGGTTTACGGGTGGGTGTGTCATGGTCGTTGTGGGGGGTGTCTTTGTAAACCTGGTGGGTGTGTCATGTACCTGGTGGGTGTGTGTCCCCTTTTTGGTGGCCCCTGGTACTAGTGGGGGGTTCAGGTACCGGGTGGTTTCATGGGACTGGTGGTGGTTCATGTACCGGGTGGTTGTGTATGGTACCTGGGGGTGTGTAAAGGCCCGGGTGGGGGTTGGTAGACCTGGGGGGTGCAAGGTACCGGTGGGTGTTGTAAAGGTCCCTAGGGATCATCAAGAAAAATGGTGGTTTCATAAAGGAAAACTGGTGGATATCAAGGTAACTGGTGGATCAAAAGGGTTTAAACTGTGGTTTAATAAAAGGTAACCGGTGGATCTAAAATAACGGGTGGATGCATAAAGGGAAACTGGGGGGATCCCAAATAAAATTCCCCTGGATGCATCAAGTAACTGGTGTGCTTTAAGGTAACTGGTAAATGCATCAAAAAACTGGGGGTTTATCAAGGTAACGGGTTTTCATCAAGGTAACTGGTGGATGCATCAATTAACGGGTGGTCATAAAGGGTAACTGATGGAAATTTCATAAATAACGGGTGGATTTCCAAGAACTGGTGGATCTAAAGGAACTGGGGGATGCTTAAAAGGAAACCCGGTGGATTAAATTTGTGGTGCTTTAAGGGTAACTGGTGGATGCTAAAGGGGAAACTGGTGGGATGCATCAAGAAACGGTGGATCATCAAATAACGGGTATGGGCATCAAGTAACTGGGGGGGAAGCTTTAAAGGAAAGGGGGATAACAAGATAACTGGTGGATGCATCAAGAAAATTGGAAGCATCAAGATAACTGGGATGCATGAAGGTAACTGGGGAAACATAAGGTAACGGGTGGATGCTCGGGGTAACGGGGGAGCATCAAAAAACGGGTGGATGCACAAAAAAACGGGTGGATGCACAAGAAACTGGTGGATGCATCAAGAAACTGGTGGTTTCATCAAGGGTAACTGGTGGATGCATAAAATTAACGGGTGGTGCTCAAATAATGGGGATCATCAAGGTAACTGGTATCATCAGTAATGGGGAATGCATAAAGGGGAAACTGTGGATGCAAAAGGGAAAAACGGGTGGATCATAAAGGGAAAACCTGTGGAAACAAAATTAAGGGGATAATAAAGGAATGGTGGTTCTCAAGGAAACGGGTGGATGCATCAATATGGGTGAATGCATCAAGGGTAACCGGGGATGCATCGGGGAAACTGTGGATGCAAAAAATTTTAACTTTTGATCATCAAGAATGGTGGATCATCAAGGTAACTTGGATGCATCAAAAAAACTGGTGATGATAAGGTAACGGGTGGATACCAAAGGTAACTGGTGGATCTCAATAACTGTGGATGCATCAAGATAACTGGTGGATAAAAAGGGGGTAACTGGGGATCATAAAGGGTAACGGGGTTGGGACATCAAGGTAAATGGTGGATGAATAAAGGAAACGTGGTTTCATCAAATAACTGGGAAAACAAAAGGGTAACGGGTGGATCATCAAGAAAAGGGGGGGGGTCATCAAGATAATGGGATGCATCAAGTAACTGGTGGTTTGCATCAAGGTAACTGGTGGATCCCCTAAAGGAAAGGGTGGTTTATCAATAATTTGTGGTCTCAAGGTAACTGGGGAACATCAGGAAAACGGTGGATCTCAAGGAACTGGTGGATGCATAAAGAAAAAACTGGGGGAATATCAAGGTAACTGGGGGATCATAAAGGGAAAAGGGGTGGATCATCAAGTAATTGGATGATCAGGTAACTGGTGGATCTAAAAGGGTAACTGGTGGATGCTAAAGGTAACTGGTGGTCATCAAGGTAACTGTGGATCATAAAGGGAAAAACGGGGTACCCTTTCAAAGGTAATTTGAAAATCATAAAGGTAAGGGGGTTTTTCTTAAAGGAAAAATTGGATCATCAAAAACGGGTGGATGAAAATAAAGGAAGGGGGTTTAACCGGGTAAACTTAAATCAAGGGGAAAAATTAAAATTTAAAACCCAAAATTCTTGAAAATCCAGGAAATTTTTAAAATAAAATTCCTTAGCTTGAAAAAAATTCCGAAGAATTGGAACTTTTTTATTTTCCCTTTGAATTTTCGGAAAACAAGCAATTCGAAAAAATTTCCCCCAAAATTTTTTCAGGAAACGGAAGTTTAAAATTCACTTAAATCCCAAGTTAAAAAAAATTTAAATCAAAAACCCAGGGGGAATTAGTGCCCACACCGTGTAAACCCGGGGGAATTTTTACAAATTTAAAATTTAGGCGGGAAAATTTGGTTTTTGGCGAAAAAAAACCGGATGACACGTGCTGAGTGAGAGTTATATTTTTTTTATTAAATTCCGAGACAAACCCTACATCTGCTCACCCACCATAACATTGGGAAAGCAACCTGCTCAAAACCCCTTAAAGAATGTATCCCCTGCCTAAGCCGTAAAGCAGTCCTTTAAAAGGATCTAAAGAAAGGGGCCCCCCCCCCTCACCTATTTTCCACGCTAATAAACCCCCAAAGGGAAAGAGCTAGCGTGGGAAAGCAACGGCTAGTTGTCTTTCTACTAAGGTACTGTACGACACTGGGGTCAGGGTGATTATTTTTGGAACAAAACTTTTTGAAGGAGAATAAAAGGAAAAAAATTTTTGTACAGGGAGCCGCGTTGTGCTTTTTACGAAAAAGAAACTGCTGGTCAACCACCGTCTGCCTGGAGAAAAACGTGGGGAAAAAAATAGGAGTCAAAACAGGAGTGTTTGTTTGTTAAGAAACTGAAAAACACACAAAACAGGTGTTTATATCCTTTTATCTTTTAAAAATAAAATAATAAGAAGAAGAAGAAGGAGAAGAATTTGAGAGTTGAATAATGTTTGTTCTTAGCTTTGATTGTTCTTTTATTTAAGTGAGATATTGCTTGGGATGCTCACTTTTGGGTGTTGTTTGTGTTTTTTGAGTGTTATTTGTGTTGTAGTTTTGTGACAGAGTTAAGGGTAGGGATAAAATAGCCTAAGAACTTGAAGGACAATCTTACATTATCCTAGTGATCAGCTGTTTTAAAAGGGAAAGGAAAAGGAGGGGAAAGGGGGGGGGAAAGAAACTGAGATGAGGTCTTAAGAAAATTGCCCTGAACCTCCTGTTTGTAAGACTTTAACACAGTGCTAGTCCCTCCAAAGGGATATAGACGGCACCCTCTCTCTCCCTCGTAACACCAGTGAAAACTAATCCAAGGAAGGAAAACTAGGGGGGGAATAGGGGGGGGCCCTCTGGTGAGGGCGGGACCCCTGGTCGGGCTGGGGAGGTGGAGCCTTTCCCTCACACGGGAGATGGGTGTGGTTTGGGCAAGAACTTGGGCTTTTACCCTCCAGGATACGCCTTCCAGCTACCGAATATTCATTTCCCCTTATCATTTATCCCCGTAAACTTAATCCCTTTGTTTTTAGGTTATTCCCCCGAGTCGTATCCTAATAGATGTGCCACATTTAATTGCCAAAGTCTAATTCTAATCACAGTAAATTCAGCTTCTGGGGTTTTTTTTTTTAACCATTTTTTTAAACTGAGGGAGGGGGGGAGAGAGAGGGAAAAAGGAGAAAAAAGAAATCTGACACCCTTTTTGTCTTGGGGTGTTTTATCAAGTATATCACTTTTTCATCCCCCATTACATACCCACAATTTTATTCCCCCTACTTAATTTTTTTATCTCAATTTTTTAACTATTTTTTAAACTACCAAAATTTTTTCACCTATTTTTTCTACCTAGTCGTGTCTACATTTCTTTAGTTTTACGTATTATTGGGCCCGGTTGTGTTTTTGGGGTTGTTGTGGGGTGGTGTGTTTGTGTGTTTTTGTGGTTTTGGGTGTTTTTTGGGGGTTTTTTGTTTGGGTTTTTTTTTTGTTTGGTTTTTTTTTTTTTTTTGTTGGTTGTATTTTTTTGGGTTTTTTTGTGTTTTTGTGGGGTTTTTTTAGTTGTGGTTTTGGGGTTTTTTGTGGGTTTTGGGGGGTTTTGGGTTTTTTTTTTTTTTGGGGGGTTTTGTTTTGTTTTGGGGGGGTTTTTTTTTGTTGTTTGGGTGTTTTTTTATTTTTTGGTTTGGGTTTTTTTTGGGGGTTTTGTGTGTTTTGTGTGTGTGTGTGTTTGGGGTGTGGTGTTGGGGTGTTTTTTTGTGTTGGGGGTGGTGTTTAGGGTTTTTGTGTTTTGGTTTTTTTTTTCCAGCTTTGTCTCCCCTTTCAAAAAAAATTTGGGCCCCCCAACTTTATTCTAGGCTTTTCCCTGCTCCCCCCCCCTTTTTTCCCCTAATCCCTTTCCCCCTGGGGCCGCTTCCCCCCTTTTCCCCCCTTTTCCCTTTCCCCCCCCCAACTCCTATCCCTTTTTCCCCTTTCTATTCCCCCTTCTTTTACTTTCTTTTTCCTCCCCCAACCCCTTTTTCTCCGTTCTATCCATTTCCCTTAACCTTTCCCACCCCTTCCCTTCTTTTTTTTTTTGGGGGGTTTTTTTTTTTTTTTGGTTTTTTTTTTGGGATTTTATTTTTTAAAAGGGGGGTTTTTTTTTCATTTTTTTTTTTTTTTTTTTTTGGGGTTTTTTTTTTCTTTTTTTTTTTTGGGGGGGGGGGGGGGGTTTTATGGGTTTTTTGGGTTTTTTCACGGGCGCACCCCCAAAAAAAAATTTAATTTAAAAAAAAAACCCCGGCCCCAGAAACCCAAAAAATCCCCACCCCCCCCCCCCCCCTCCCCCCCCCCCCCACCCCCCAAACCCTTTCCCCCCCCAATCCCCAACCCCAAACCCCCCCCCCCCCCCCTTCTCCCCTTTCCCCCCCCCCCTCCCCCCCCCCCCAATTTTCTCCCCCCCCACCTTTCCCGTCTCCCTTTCCCCCTCTCCTTGTCCTCACCCCCCCCACAACCACCCACCGCCCCCCCCAAAACCCCCCAAACCACCGAAAAACCCCCCACCTCAACTTTCCCCAAACCCCCCCCCCACCCCAAACAAAAACCCCCCACCCCCTCAAAAAAACTCCCCCCCACCCCCCCCCCCCCTTTTAAAACCAAAATACCCACCCCCCTTACACCACCCAACACAAATCTTTCCCCCAACCACCCACAACACCACCATCTCACCCACCACCCACCACTCACCTCCCAAAAAACCCCCGAGCCCAAAAAGCCCCAACACACCCCCCCACAACAACCCAAACCAGCCCACAACACCACAGCCCACCTCCCCCCACTAAGTCATTTTCCCCAACCCCCCCACAACCCCCACCCCAAACCACCAATAACCCCAAACCCCCACAACACCACGCCCCCCACCCCAATTAAAACCCCAACCAGCCACAAGCCCAAACCCCCCCCCCCATCACCACCCCACCCAAATTTAAAAAAAAACCCCCAACACCACCATCTCCCCATCGGGTTTCCCCCTTAAGTCATTTAAAAACCACCCCCCAAACACAACCCGCCACCCCAACTAAGTCAAAAAACCCAAAAAACCCCCAAAACCCAAAAACCCCCCCCCCCCATCAGCCACCCACACAAGTCTTCTCCCCAAAAAAACCCACAAAAACCAAAAGCCCCCACCATACCATCCCAAAATTTTCCTTTCCAACCCCCCCACAAACACCCCCCCCCCCACACCACCCCAACTAAATCTCTCACAACCAGCCCAAAAAACACCACCAACTCCACCATCACCCCCCCACCAAGCAACCACAACCCACACAAGCACCACCATTCCCCCACCCCCATCCCCCAAAAATGCTACAAAAGCCCACAACAAAACCCCCCCCCAACGCCCAAACCAAACAACCCACCAACCCCCCAAAACACCCCCCCCCCACCCCAAGAAACCACACCCCCCAAAAACCCCCCCCCCCCCCCACACCACCCACACAATCTCTCCAAAACCCGGCCCCCCAACACCACCAAACCCCCCAAACCCCAGCCCCCATTAAACTCCACAAAAGCAAACCCCCAAAAACCCCCACCCCACTCCACAAAAACCACAAAACCCCCACCAACCCAAAACCCCCCGTTCCCCACGGCCTTTTTTTCTAAGTCATTTCACAACAGCCCAAAGCACCACCCGCCCCACCCCGGGGGGGCCCCCCCTTTCCCCCACCCACAACACCAACCCCCACAAAAGCATACCACAAAACCCCCCACAAAACAATCACCCCCCACCAAAAAAAATTTTCACAACACCCACAAACCCCCAAAAAAACCCCCCAATGGGATCCCCAAAAAAGCAGCCCCCACCCCCCAAAACCCCCAAAAATCCACCCCCGCCCCCACCAATCTCCCCCCCACCCAAAAAACACCACCATCCCACCACACCACCCATAAACTACCACAACCAACCCAAAAAAGCCCCCCCCCCCGTCATTCCCAAAAACCCAAGCCCCCCCCCCACCACACATTCAAATAAGTCACCCCCAAAAAACAAAACACCAAAAAAGGGGGGAACCGCAATAAAAATTTTTTCCACCCCCCAAAAAACCCCCCACCCCCGATCACCCCTAAAAATTTTTATCCCCCCCCCCCCAAACCCCAAATACTACCATAAATGCCAAAAAAAAACAAACCCCCCCCCCCAAAACCCCCAATAAAAAAAACCCGCCCAAAGAACCGAAAAACCCTCCCAAGCAAATAAAACCACCCAAAACCCCAAAACCTTTGCCCCCCTTCATTCAAACCCCCCCGAAATCGCCCCCCTGGGAAAACCCCCCCTTTATAAACCCCGCCCCGCAAACCCCCAAACTCCAAAGGGCCCCCCCTTTTCCCTACCAAACCCGCCCCCCGTTCCCCCCTCCCTTAAAATTTGCATGCTTTTGAAAGAACCCACGCCCCCCCCCAACGCCCCCCAAATAAGTTACCCAAAAAGCAACACCCCAAGCCCCACCATCCCTTTCCCCAAAAATTTTTTCCCCAAAACCCGCCCCCAAAAACCAAACCCCCCAAAAGCCCTTCAAGCCCAATCCAAAGCCAAAACCAAAAAACCCCCCCCCAAAACCAAACCCCCAAAATTTACAAAAAAAAACCCCCCCAACCCCCTTGCCCCCAAAAACTTAAATTTTCCAAAAACCCCCCCATGCCCCCCCCCCCCAAAAACTTTAACCCCTGTGGGGTTAAAATTTCCCTTTATTGGGGAAAAAAATATTTTAGGGGAAAAAACCCCCAAAGCACCAAAAAGAGGGAAGGGGACCCCCGCCTTTT